>PVKC010003685.1:0-38145 GCA_004027635.1 Crocidura indochinensis | reverse complement strand
GTAGGGGAGAGGATATGGGAAGTAGGATGGGAACTGAGGTGGACGGAGGACTTTTTGGTGATGGGAGTTCCCCTGATTTTATGTTAATTTCTACCTAAAATATGATTGCCAATGATATGTAAACCAACATGTTTAAAAATAAAAATTATATTAAAAAAAAAGTATACCTGTATCAGACACAGTGGATATTTATCTGTCGAATGACTTATGTGGAATATTTTAGTTAAATATAACTTTCATTTTACTATGTGGTACATATAGTAATTTTTATTTATGATGTAGTAAATGGAGCTACATAACTCATATTAATATGATGCAAAATAAAGACAAATGAGCTTTCATGTCAGGTAAAAATAATCAAACACATTATCTCATATGAAACATTGCTATGTGTTTTGAGAAATACATTATTTTGGGGGTAAAGGGAGATTGGGTTCACACCTGATTGTCCTCAGCTTTTATGACTAGCTCTGTCCTCTCCAAAAATATTTTCTAGAGAGGCTAAACTAAAATTAAGAGTCAAAAATCCTTGTCTTTCTTTGATTCCTGACAGAATATCAGATTTGTGTTCAGTTAAACAGGCCCAGGTTTCACACTGAGTATGTGAACAGACATATGAACAATTATAAAATACTTTATTATTTCATAAAAATGATTATAGGGGCCCGGGAGATAGCATGGAGGTAAGGCGTTTGCCTTTCATGCAAAAGGTCATCCGTTCGAATCCCGGTGCCCCATATGGTCCCCCGTACCTGCCAGGAGCAATTTCTGAGCATGGAGCCAGGAGTAACCCCTGAGCACTGCCGGGTATGACCCAAAAACCAAAAAAAAAATGATTATAAATTAAAAGAGTCAAAATCCTGGTTCATACCCTAGGAACACACACATACACACACACACAGACACAGACACACAGACACAAATAATTTGAGAAGACATAAACACTCTTTTATCTTTTGTTTTTTTCTTTTTTTTTTTCCTTGATCACACATGATGGCACTAGGGAGTTAATCCTGGGTTTGTATTCAGAAATTACTACTATTGGTGCTAAAGAGACCATATGGGATGACTGAGATAAAACCCAAATCAGCTACATTTGATTCAAACACTACCCACTCTGTTATTGCTCCAAGTCCCAACATAAGCATCCTTAAGGTTCATCAGAACATTATTTATAATAGCCAGATTCAATGGACAATACAGTGCCCAACAACAAACAAATGAATAAGAAAAAATTTTGTAGATATTTAATGGAATATGACTCAAATACAAGAAAGGATAAAATTTTGTTCTTTGGTGCAATTTTGGAGAAAATCATACTAAGTAAAATGAGTCCGAGAATAAAAATAATAGAAGATAATTTTATTCATATTACAGTATAAAGAAGTAAAACAAGGATTAAACAATTTCTAATAGAAATCAACCTGAGATATGACCAATAAAAAAACTAAAAGAAAATGCCATGGGTATTGGAGAAGGGTAAGGAATTTGGTTACTTGTGGAGGATTAATGGTAGTGACCATTGTGTAGCAGAACTGAAATTGCAATGATTAACCAAATGATTGAGCTTGAAAGATGAATTATTAGGTGATAAAATATTTTCTGATAGAGAGTTGAGATCTTTTAAAAGGTCTTTTTAATAAAAGTTCTTATTTTCCTTTAAATTATTAAAATGTGGATAATTTGATTTATATTTAAGATTTTATTGTACAAAAATATGCATTGTGTTTCAAATTATTACTTCTGAAACCCTCTTAAATTAAGAATAATCTGATTTTTAGAAGTTTATGTTAAGATTTAGAGTTTTCTTAAAATTTTATTCAGTATATCTTTCTAAATATATAGTTTTTAAGTTTGGAACATTAGCAAAGATAAAAAGCAATTGAAACCAAACATGAAAACAGAATTGACATTATTTTATATATTTTACAAAAATATTAAACATTTTAAGCTATTTTTAATTATTTTATATTTTTGGTTTTTGGGCCACACCCTGAGATGCTCAGGGGTTTTTTGATTCTGTAACCATGTTTTGCTTTAGATATGGGACTATCATAACAGGCCTCAGATATGTGGCAGAGCCCAGAACAGCCAGTTTTAGAAAATTCAAGGGCATGGCCCAGGACAATTAAATAAACTAGCAACACCTGGGGGTCTATCTAGTATACCATGTTAGTGAGTGCCCACCAGGTGCCCAAACCCATCTTCTACTACTTCATCCAAACAGTTTAAATCTGACTGTCACAATATGAAAGCTAAGACCCTATAGTTTAACTCCTAGTTTGAAGCCCAAGCAGCCCTATAAAATAACTTGTAAGCCCACCTCAGAGTCACCACCTGAGAGAGGTACAACCCCTCTTGTAATAAATACTTGTAATAAACTACCCTGGTTTTGCATTACTGACTTTTCTCCTAGTGGTCTTTGTGGGTTGGATCTCAAGTTGGGAGCTAACACATCAACAATTTATATTCTTTACACCATTCTACACTGTCTACTTTATATAGATGCCAAACTTGATTGAACTTCATTAAAGAAAGGATATACTGAGTGGCCTTTGGTAGCCCTATATTTCAATAGAGAAAACAACAGGAAAGAGCCTACTATATTCACACAACTTAGTTTTTAGAATATTTTTTGTAAATTTCCCTTAATCAAAAATAATTTGTCTTTAAGTTTGGAATCACGAGAGCCGAACAAAATGGCTACGCATGAGGGACAAAATGATTACTTTTTAAGACTAGTAGTTTAAATTAATTTAGTTTTAACTGATAACGAATCTCAAGAACATTCTAAACTGATAATGAATTTCAAGAACTTTTCAAAGTTAAGTTTGAAGCCTGTAAATTGAATCTTTGAAATATCTTTACATATCATAATTGCATAAAGCATATTTTCAGACTGCCTGCAAAAATCATTTTGTTTATCATCCTCGGGCTAAGACTTCTTTTTTTCTTTTGGTTAGGAAAATTCTCATAAGCTTCTCATTCTGACTTAAATAGCTTTCATGAGATTTAGGCTCTGGGCATGATCGAAGATGCAAAAGACTGGATTTCAGCCATCTTTGATAATTACTTCTGAAAAGCAATGACTAATTCTATCAGCTTTCTGAAAAGAATTTAAATCTTGATGATATCATATTTTGTAGGCTAAAAATTCAAAAAAGAAATAGAATCTACTTTTCTTTTATTTAAATTACTCAGTACAGAGCCATTTTCTCTGTGGTGTTTGTAAACAAATACTTGGTTTGTATTTGCAGATAAAGAACAAAATTTACCTAATTTTAAATCACTTTAAAGATTTTTAAGAATCCAAATATGTGTTAGATATAAAAGAAAATATGATATAAATACTGTTAAAAACTACTACTATTTTATAATAAGTATAAAATATTTATGTTGTAAAAAATGTAAGAGATAAACAACTTAATATGGTAATCTCTAAAAATTCACTATTTTTTTAAAATAAAGACATGCCTTTCCTTGACTAAAAGGGAGTAAGAGTGTGCCTCACTCTCTTATAAAGTGGATACTCTAGGAATATCTAATTTCCATTTATTCCCTAAATAGGTCCTTTATGTAATGCCTGGAGAAACAGAGATCAAATGAGCAAATAATTTCCATCATCATTAAGCAATATTTTGAGACTATCGTTATGCTCAATGATTCTTCTTGATGCTACACTCGGGAATTAATCCTGGTGATCTCAGAGGATGGTAAGAGATGCTGGAGATAGAACTAATATGGTATGTGGAAAGCCAATGCCCTACCAACACTACTATCACTCTGGTCCCTGAATCTGAAGTTACTTTTTAATTTGCTTTTCTATACGAAAGAGTTTAAAAAAAGGACAAAACAGATATATACTTTTTAGATTTTATAATTAAGAACATATTGAGATGGGCAGTTAGAAAATTATAGAATAGAAAAGTAATCTTTACAAAATCCAGAATTGATTTAATTAATCATAATTTACAACTGCTCTCATAAATGTAAAAGGAACTGCTTGCTTTCTAAGCTTATCAGATCAGTACTTTACAAGTGTTCATGTTCTGACATGCTTTAAAAATGTTGATGTACAAAATGGAAACTTAAAGAAATTTAGGATGTGGGTTTGATAAAATAGTATCAATAACAAAACAGCAAGCATATATACACTTGACTTAAAAGACATAAGAGTCAAAGTTTGTAATTTGTATTTATAATTTGTAATCCAATTCTCAAAATATGGTGAATAATAAATTGTAATTACAAAAAATTTACTAAGTAAGTCCAAAGATTTTTAATGATAAAATTAATGTTAATTCTGTTTGTTAATATTATTTTTTCATTTGGGCTTATTATTTGTGGCTAGTATCCAAATACAAGTTACAGGAACTACAGAATTGGTGAAAGTATTGCCATGTTGTGACTGTGATGTGCTCAGAGAGGGATCCAGATTTTTCAGTCTCTCCATAGTTACCCTTTCATCACTTTTATTTTGTTGTTCTTGAGGTAAATATTTTAATAATAAATTAGCAACAAAGTCAATTTACCTTGGCTACTTAGCCTTTCAGCAAATTCTACTCAATACTATAGTGCTATACATTTACAAAAACATTTCTACTTTGGATAATGACTATAGGTGCTTCTAAATTGCTTTCACTCGTGACCTATAGTCAATATCCAAAGTAGCTACCAGGCTTGCAATTTTTTAAAACAGTAAGTTTTAGCACAGATGAGGTACTCCTTGTAGAAAAATTATATGTAGTTCTTAAAGTATCAAACTTTTATTACTAGACTAACACTTTTATTACTATATCTTCATGGGGGGGTTATTTGTTTGGGGGCCACACTTGATGATGCTCAGGGGTTCCTTCTGGCTAAGTGCACAGAAATTGCTCCTGCCTTGAGGGACCATATGGAATGCAGGGGGATCGAACTGTTGTCCATCCTAGGCTAGGGAAGGCAAGGCAGATCCTTATCTCTTGTGCCACAGCTCCTGCCCCTATATCTTCATGTTTTAATAATCACCATCAGTCACATATTTTTCCACATTGTCAGCAATAGCAGAAGACTGAATTTTTCTCTTGCTTGACAGCAACTACTGTTAAGTAATATTAAGTTTTGAGATTCTGGTTATTATCTAAATATATAATATTTTCTATTTTCATTGGCTTATAACTGTACTATTAAAGTTAAGTGATATGTAAAGATAAATTGTTGATTTTGCTTAAATTTTAAATACCAAATATTTTGGAATGATGATAAAATTTCTTAAACTATGCACAAGTGTTGCTCTGCTAAGCTTAGCAATTTTATTTGATTTTATTCATTTGATTTTTTTTTTTTGGTTTGGGGACTATACTCAGAAATTTTTAGTGATTATTCCTGGCTCTATGCTCAGGGATCATTCCTGGGAATTATCAGGGGACAGTATGGAGTTCCGGGGATCAAACCCAGGTTGGCCAAGTATAAGGCATAAAACCTACAATCTGTATTATAGCTCTATATCTACTCTTAGCAATTTTTTAAACTTTGATGCAAAACACAATCCTGGCTTAGTGACTAAGTTCTTTAATAAAATATTGTTCAAAGTACAGGTTATACATTAAAACTCATCTTTATACTGCTTTATGAAAAATTATAAATTCCTTATACCTGTAGTTTAGAACTACTGTAATAGCTATCTAGTCCAATGGAGTTTAGATGTTTAGAATGGAGTGAATATTTTTACATTTTCATCATTTGGGTATTCCTTCATACTCTCTTAAGACACTGTCTTTAATATTCAATACAATTAATTCAAGAAACCAACTTTTCACATTTGAGGTTTAATTTCTCGTATTATAATGGAATTTCTTAGTGCATGTCCCATTATTATTATTTTTATTGGATATTGATCTTGCTCAAGGAATACTCCTGGAAGTCAGGAACCACTCCTGTAATGCTATATCTGCAGTGAATCAAACCCCAAGTTTATTGCAAATATCCTACCTACTACATTATATTTGCTTGGACCATCATTGTATTATTTTTCTTTCACCTAAAAAGATATGCAGATGATCAATCACATTGTTTTGTGTGAAATTACTTTAGTTCCTCTTCTAGGGTATCTCCCTGTTTCAACAAACTACTGTTCATGTATTACCTGTTGATCAATTTGGATGCTCAGCCATATTATTATGAATAATGTTTCTCAAAAAGTTCTATCTTTCATATTCCATAAATAAGAATTTTCAGATAACTATATGTAAGTTATGATCTTGAATGTTACTTGATTTGAACTTATTAGGCAATGTCAATGTATCAAAGTGATTAAACATGTTTTACTACTTTTATAAGTATTTGTGAATTCTTTTTTTTGTAATTTTATTAATATAAATTTTATTATATAAATGTGCTACAATGAATAAATAATATAGTAGTCATTCATAGGTCAATTGGTTTTTTATCTTGAATTTTCTAGCTTTAACTGATCTTAGGTTCTACGTCTCAGTCTGTTATCTCGAACACATTAACTCTTATTTTTTAAAATTTTTATTGTGATCATAATGGGTTACATATCTTTCACAGTAGTATATTAGGTACATATTAACATTGAATCAGGGGAATACCCATCACCAAATTTATCCTCACCCCATCCCAGTTGCCTTTCTGCCACCCATATACCCCACCATCACCCCCCCCCCGGGCTGCTAGAGTAGGTGGTCCCCTCTTTGTCTAGCTTACTATTAGTGGTCATATATCTGTTTGGTCCTGGTTATCTCCCTTGTTTCCCCCTCTATTTAAGAGACAGAGCTAGCTAAATGGAGTTATGTGGTTTTGTTTGAAGGAAAGAAAAGCAATATAATGGGGTACAAAATAAGAAAAAAATTGAAGTCAAATACGCTGAAAATGGATGAACACCTTCTAGTGGCTTTCAACCTCAGTTTGAGAGAGGTCATGAAAAAGGTAATTGAAACACCACAAAAATACAGAAAGAAGTATCAAATTAAATATCCAGCGAGCACTATAGCAATAAAGACAAGCACCACACAATAGTCTCGGTTCTGAAATCAAATCATACCGAAGTGCAAAAAGAAAGAGAAAGATAAGATAAAATAAAATGAAATAAAACAAAATTGGAGATATCAACTTCAATATCTACACCAAAATAAAGATGTCAAAAAATCGATCAATCAATAAATAAATGTGTGGAAAGACGATTATTTTGTGTTTCTTTTTCTTTTTGCCCCTGCATAGGCACATTAAGTATTGGGGATAATATAGAGGGAATTCCCTTGGCCTAGGAGTTACAGGGTTTTCCACCCCTCAAGTATACTGTCATGGGATTAACTGTAGACTCCTTGTATGATCATTTACTTTCCCCTCGGTGCATTTGTGATGTGTGGAAGACTTCTGCTTCATCTTGCATGGTAAGTGAATTCTTAATGTTTTATATTTTTGTAGATATTTGTGTTCTCAGATTTTATTCTCTATAATTCATGCATAGAGATATTTGCATATCATTTAATAAAGTTAGATTTCTGATTTAATGTTGACAAAATATTGGTCATTGAACTAAGCTATATATAACACAGACATCACATTCCTTCTGTTATAATGGTCTAACCTACTGTCCCTGTAATACCTTGCATCCTATAAAGTATATACATATCACATTGTATAAAATAGGATTTAATTTTAAGTCAGTTTCATTTGATGTGTCTTGTTTGGAGATATAATGCTTTTTGTGACATTAATTTAAAGATTTTTAACTAAGCTGCTAACTGTGTCCAGTTTCTAATATTAATTAATCTAGTAAAAAATAAATAAAATGGATCAACTATATATTCTGCTAGATAAATACACTATTTATATATTAATTTTACCACTAAATAATAAAATGGGAAGATAAGAGAGTATGAAATCTACAGAAAATAGTCATTTCTGCGATATTTGCTATTGATCTATATTTCCATAAGCCTTACAGGCAAAATAATAATGTGAAAAACTATAAAGCAAATTTCAATATTTTAAATTTTCAGAAAGAAAACAAATTGACCAAGAATAACAAAAGAAAATTAGAGAAAGAAAATTTTCTGGGTGATTGCAGTGGCAATGTTCAGTTTTTATAAATGATACTAAAATTTTTCAAAGCTAAAGTAATTTTTAAATACAGTATATTTTAGAGAAAGTTATGCATAGCATTCAACTATAATCACAGGTGTAAATTTTGATGAATGCAGAATACAAATAATATTTCACTGAATTTACAATACACTATAGAATAATATTGTTATTGGTTTTCAGATAATTTACTTTAGACAAACGGGGGCCGGAATGATAGCATAGTGGGGAGGGCATTTGCATTTTATGTGACTCACCCAGGTTCAATCTCCAGCATCCTATATAATTGCCCAAGCCCATCATGAATTACTCCTGAGCACAACAGGAGTAAGTAACTCGTGAGGTTAGGTTACCTGGGTTAGGTCCAAATATAAAACAAAACAAAAAGGATATAAAGACCAAAATAAAGAATGTATGGAAGTTAAGAAGAAATAAAAGACAGAAAAGAAGAAAGTGTAAAAAATTGTAAAAAGAAAAGAATAAAAGAAGAAAGCTAAGAATGAAGAGAGGAAAAGAGGGAAGAAGGAAGAGCTGATTCACTGTTAAGTTTTACTGGTAGAGAAATTTTATGCTACAAGACATTAGAACTTTTTGTAAAGTGTATTGATGTTTGTTATTTGTTTCTGCTCATTTAGACTTTGAGAGCCATAATGGACTCAGGGTTTATTCCTGGCACTCTGGTCAAGAACTACATTGGCAGTATTCAGATGACCATAGATGGTACAGGTCATTAAATTGGGCTTAGCTACATGAAAGGCAACATCATTCCCCTCTGTACTATCATTCCAAATATGTTTTGTTTGTTGTTTTTGTTTGTTTGTTTTTTAAATGAGGGTTTGAGCTGGTGTTGATCCAAGCCCAGAAGTCCTTGATAATTGAAGGTCCCATTCATGATGTCATGAATAGAAACTAAAGTCAGTTCTGTGCAAGGCAAGCATCCTACCATTACTACTATTTCCCTTGTGTCTGTATTCTTTCATTGATCCATGTCTTTTAAAGATTCATGAGTTCACAGATTTATTTATTTATTTCCATTTGTTCTTTCTATTTTGTACACAGAAGTGTTAAAGTACAAGGCATATATAAAAGTTCAAATATAAGACAACAAAACTATCTTTGATGATATATTTAAAAATAAAGTTTTAAAGTTTGAAGTAATTATAAAAGACAAGTCATATAGGTTGCTTCTACACTTTATTGTCCATTTATGGATAGCTTTTGAAAAAGACTTTCTGAAAATATTCAAATCTTATGGTTCTTCCATATAATTATGTAAATACTTGAAAAACAACTATGCACCTAAGATGGTTTTGCAAGTGCTAAATTATCAAGTTAAGAAATAGCAATATTGGGAGCCGGTAGGTGGCGCAGGAGGTCAGGTGCCTGCTGCCTTGCCTGCGCTAGCCTAGGACGGACCACGGTTCGATCCCCTGGTTCCCATATGGTACCCCGTGCCTGCCAGGAGCATCTTCTGAGTGCATAGCCAGGAGAATCCCCTGAGCGTCACTGGGTGTGGCCCAAAAACCAAAAAAAAAAAAAAAAAAACCAGAACAAAAAAGAAATAGCAATATTTTATATATGAATAGATATAGAAGATATTATGTTAATTAGAATGAATCAGAGGGAAAGGAATAATGTAGAATGATCACATTTGTTTGTGAGATATATAAAATAAAATAAGATTATGAAAATATCGAGATACAATAGAGCTGATGTAATAGGAAGCTAACTGGTCCATGGTAAGAAGCTACCCATAAATAGTGGGGGAGTATCCACTAGTGCACAGAAGGAACCACAGTGCAATGACAGTTGGGGTTGATAACTCTGAACCAGAGTTGGATACTTAAAGGAGGTAAATTAACAGGCATGACACCCCTCAGTAACAATATTGCAAACCACAGCATCTAAAAGAGAAAAAAGAAAGGAAGAGACAGAGAGAGAATATACACAGGGAAAGAGAGAGAACTAGAGAGAGACAGAGAGAGATGAAAACTATCTTCCCCAGAGAAAGGAATGTGGGAGGATGGAAGGGAAACTGGAAGCCTTGGTGATTGGTAGCAGGGGATGTGGACTGGTGAAGGGTGTTATACATTGTTTGACTGAAACTCAATCATGAACAACTTCATATCTGTGATAAATCAACTACATTATGAACAACCATTTGACCAGAGTGATTAAATAAAGTAATTAAATCAAAAAGAAGCAGCAGGGGCCAGAGTGATAGCACAGCACAGCAAGTTAGGTGTTTGCCTTGCATCCAGCTCACCAGGTTTGAGCCCTATAATGTCATATGATCCCTTGATCCTGCCAGGAGTGATTTCTAAGTACAGAGCCAGAAATAACCCCTGAGTGCCTATGACTTACATATATTTAACTACATGTACTTTTTAGAGTAGATCAATATAGAGAATCAGAGCAGTCAAGAGCAATTTTCACTTTTATCATTTAAAACTGTATTTTTATTATAGATTATATAATGGTTTATAACAGGTTAAGATATGCAAGAACAAATCAACAAAAATAAAAATGTGGTGAATTTGATGTAATATTCATTGTCATGTTTTTTATGTGTTTGAACTGCTATCCCACTGCATTTGTGGCATAGTCACATGAATTACATCACTATGTTATTTTCTATATATTTTATAGTTTTATGTTTTGTGTATGCAAGTTATTTAGTCTGCCTTAATAAATTTTTGTAGTGACTCAGATTTAATGCAATTTCAACCTTTTGCATGTGTTGTCTTATGTAAGATATTTTTCTAGTTTTTACCGTAATATCTTGGTCCTAGATTGTTATAAATAACGTTGGTAGCATACATGTAGGTAATGTAGATAATGTTTATATATTAAATTGCTTATAAATTAAAATGTTTATATTAAATTGTCAGATAGTTTAGATAAAGCTGTGGGTTTATATCATGTTTCTTAATTCTGTTCTACTTATATGTGTTTTTATTTTTATTTTGATACCATATAAGTTTATATTTTATATTGTTGATGCTACTGTTAAAATTGATTTGGCTGTATGCAGGGGTAGTCAGAGCTTACTCTTGACAATGTGCATAGAAGGACCATCTTCATTTTCCCTGATGGAACTTTGGTCAGTTCCTAAGCATCCTGCAAGACAAGTGCCCTATACTCTGTCTTATTGCTTGAGACCAATTTTAATTCAAAGTAGAATTTAGGGAGTTTTTTCCTATTTCCTTAAAAATATCATTGTAATTTTTATTGCTATTGCATAAAATATTCATATTTTGGTAAAAAGAACATTTTGACTATGCTAATTTTCTCCCTTTTTAATATAACCCATTATAAAAATATAGTTTTAAATGATAAAAGTGAAAATTGTTCTTAGCTGCTCTGATTCTATATTACTGATTTACTTTAAAATACATATATAAGTAAATATATGCAACTTATATCATACAAAATGCATTAATATTTATGAAATATTGAATTATATGCACATATATTATATACCAAAATTTAAGAGATGATGTTGATAAGTTTAACCTAGATATAAAACTTTGACTTTAAGTCATAATTTATTCAGATTATCTGGAATTTTCACACCCAAAAATAATTTTTAATTTTAATATAGTATTTTGTTTAGGTTACTCAGTGTACTGCTTTCCGTTCTTTAATTTTACCACTGAAAACTCAAAATGTAAATAAAACAAAATCCCATCAACTTATATTTCTTTATAATCCCACTGTAACGAACAACCTGATCAAAAATTCAAATTCACATTTTCACCTTGCTATCATTACAAGCCTTGTACTTTTTAACATGGTACTCATCATGTTGTAGGATTCTCTTTCCTGTGCCCCTGGACAAAGATTGAGTGCTCTGTCTTCTGTGGAGACTTTCCCATTTTTTAAGGTACCTTTTCAAGCATTTATTGGTGGGCTGTAATAAAGCATCTTCCAGTTTATGTCAAAAATAGCTTTATTTGTTCCTCACTATTGATAACTTCTGTGGGAACCAAAACTAGAAACTCTATCTCTCCATTATCTATAAACTTGTAAATTTCCAGACATGAGAGCTATTAGTTGAGTGCCAAGCATTCAGGTAATAAATAACATGATTTTGAGAGGTGTATTTTATAAAGAATTTTTAGTTGATGCACAGAAGTTAATTATTCTAAATCAGAAGATACCTGATTTTTTAAATATTTTTGAGAGAGTTAATGTTTAAAACAATGTTAAAGACATCTTTTATGTAAGGAATATGAGCACATTTATCTTTTTTTATGAA
Organism: Crocidura indochinensis; assembly: GCA_004027635.1. Classification (NCBI taxonomy): domain Eukaryota; kingdom Metazoa; phylum Chordata; class Mammalia; order Eulipotyphla; family Soricidae; genus Crocidura; species Crocidura indochinensis. Next base: position 25,796 of record PVKC010003685.1, on the reverse strand, counting down.
TCTCTTTTGCACTGCATGTTAGACTTCAACCTGCATATAATACCCACCTCGTTTTCTTTCTAAAGTTAAAAGTTCTTTCCATTGATGGAATCTTTATGGGTTCCATTTAATCTACTGCCTAATGTATGAATTTTGTATGGTTGCATTCCTTCCTCCACATTAGGGTCCTTATCTCTGGTACTAGAGAAAAAGAAATTACTCTGTAGAACTTTGCTTCTGAATTTCTGCTTTCTAAGGGAGAAACACAATAATTCACTTGGTCATGTACTCTTTGCTAAGAAAAATTCTAAGGTGGTCTTTTCTGCTACGAGATAGTAAATCTTCAAAGCATTGTCCAGAAAACAGAAGTGATATGAAATGAAGTAAATTGCTGTGAGTAAGAAGATATTTAAGCTTATTCAGGCAACTAAGAAGGATGGGAGATCTTGACAGTTTCACGGAGGCACTCTTAGCAAAATATGGGGAAGCTGGTTCTTTTGCATAAGACAAGATATAGGAGAGACTAATGCATTCCTTCTGTTAGCAAGAAATCTTCCAACTCTTAAGTTATATACCTGGGTTTTATAGAATTAGTTACATTTCATAGTGAGTCTTTTGAAATTAAATGTCATCAAGATACTGATCAAATGATATGTGCAAGTGTATGTGTGTGTGCTGCACACGATTGTGACCAGATATACTGTAGTTTGTCTTTATAAAAGAAGGAACAACTTTTCTTCAGCTTTAGAGAAATTATGGCACTAAAAGCCATCATAGAGTCTAACAAAACATCTACACCCTTGATCATGTTCTATTCACTTTTTTACTCTTACATGAAATTGAAATGCATTAGACTTTGTTCCTGGCATTAAGTTCTTGGTGATTTTGTTGGTTTGCTGGCTTGCTAGCTTGTTTATTTTTCTTTTGGCCACACTCCATGGTTACTCCTGGTTCTGCACTCAAGAATCAAACCTAAGGTTCTCATAGAAGGAACCCTAATGTCAAGGATCAAACACAGGTTGACTGCATGCAAGTTACCCTACCCACTGTCTCACTAGCCCCTCTTGGTGAATTTTGTTTCAGAAATAGTCTGTAACTAGCAAGATTACTAATAGCTAATTTTAATATATAATTCTTATGTGCAATTTATTCTTCCTACTACTCCAACATTTCAATAAATGCCTCCTAAATTTTTATTCTTATGTAAGTGATTGGCATGCATCCTAACCAAATAAAGAACAAATTGGAAAAGTGAATAGAACTGAATAAATCTTGAAGAAATTAAGAAATATAAGCAGAAAAATTAGAGTCAGACACACTAATGAGGAATACACATTTTCTTCTAAGCCCTGGAGAAATGCAGAAGCAAAATTAAGCTTTCTTTTACATTTGCATTAGTATATTTATTTAGTCTACAGACAAGCTATCAATAGAAGACTGGACAACCTGATTTTCTCGTATACCTGATTCTTAGGTTACAATTGTTTTCTTACTTCATCTCTTTTTTATTTCCAGCAGCAAATCCTTTGTACTGAAAATAATAAATAATGTCCCTCCCTCAGCTTAAAAACAGGTCATACTATTATGGACTTTTTTGTTTTGCCCGTTTCCCTGCTTCTTATCACATCCACATGTCACCACTCATTTCTATTATAGTCACCAATTTGAATACTTTGTTCCTCAGAAAGTTAGAAAATAATCTTTGTTTATAATAAAAAAACAACTGGTATATTTAAAAGAGAGTTAAATGCATCTTTTGTCTCTCTTTCTGGACATCTGTAAATAACTATCTTGAGTTCAGTCACATAAAACTGAAGTGATGTTAGACCACCAATTACAGAAGACTGATTAAAACAAGTGTTGGAACAGGGCTTCTAGAACTGTAAAGAAAGACTCTATCGTAGGCTCCATTCTATGACCTGTGAAAATACCAAGATCTCCACTTACAAAAGCCTGATTTTATCATCCACGACTGAGCAGAAAGTTTCCAGACACCACAAAAAGACCTAAGGGAGAGTAAAAGACTATGTACGTAGCCTGTAGTTTTCCCATGACAGTATGCTTCAATGATGGAGAAACTCTGTATCTCTTAGATCAAGGGAATTCTCTTTCTAATCTCCCCAATATTTACTGTGCCTATGTAAAAAAGGGAATAAAAATAAAGCACAATTTATTTTATTTTTTTTAATTTTTCCTTTTTATTTCAGGCTCTTGATTATTGCTTGGTTGTTGTCTGTATTGCAGTGGTGCTTTTTAAAAAAAACTTTTTGTCTTTTTTGTGATATTGTTTTTCTTTTCCCTTCTTCTCTTAAATTAATATTTATAATCCTCTACATGAACCTTTCCAGGATATTTTTTGTTTGTTTTTTGCTTTTGGGGGGTTTTGTTGTTGGTGTTTTGTTTTGTTTTGTTTTGTTTTGTTATGTTTTTCTTTTTCTTTTCTTTCAAACAAAACTACATAACTTGAATCATCTTGTTCTGCCTCATAAGTTGAAGGGGAAAAATGCATGGTACCAAGACCAAACAGTTGTATGAACATTGAGTAGAAATAAAAAGAAAATCAGTCTTAAACATCAAATCCAAAGCCAACAGCAACAGAATCTATACCCATTCTACATCAAGCTAGACACAGAGGTGACCAATTATATTAGCAGTCTGGGGGGCAATGAAGGATGATATAAGATGCAGGCTGGGAACAGGGTTGGAGGGAGGACAACACTGATGGTGGTAATGTCCTGAGTTCAATGCTGCTATGTACCTAAAATATTAATGTGAAAGATTTGTAATCCACATTGGTCACAATAAAAATTATTAATAAAAAATTGAAGTGATGTTGAAAGTTCATAAATATCTTGAGATTCAAATATGTTTATAAAATTTCTCATGCTTAACTTTAGTAACCTTACATTTAAATGTTTTTTAAAAAATGAATGACTTAGATGATGTGCAATGTACCTTGACTCTTTAACCCAGGGAAGTTAATTACCTGTTATCAATTACTTATTAGCATACTTTGGGTACACATACAAAAACTATGGGTAACTGCTTTCTCATTATGTAATTAAATTCTCTAACCTTACAATTTATCACTGAACCTACTTCTAGTTGACTTTATTTGTGTTTTTTTCAATAATATAATTATGTTTTGTGAATTTGCTTTCATCTCACTGTACTGAATCAGAAAAAAATTTATTGAAGTTTATTTTATAGATGACAGAGAGATAGTATATCAGGTAGCATGTTTGCCTTGCATGGGGTGACAAAGATTTGATCTCTAGCACCCAAGCCCCTAGTGTCCCCTAAACCATACCAGGAGTGATTTCTGAGCAAAAAGCCAGAGTAAGCTTTGATTATTTCCAGATATAGCGCACAAAAATTATCTTATAATGAAAATATCACAGGTTTTTTTGTTATAAAAAGTGCCAATGCACATGAAATAATAAATAAACACAATCTGTGATCCATGTATTAGACATGTGTATAATGTTTTATAATTAAGTAATCTTTGAAATTATATTGTGTCTATATTACCTTTAGTATAAAAATGTAATGATTTGATTTCACATTTACTTATTTTGTTTTGGGAGCTAAATATGTGCGTAGTGAATTTTTTGCATTGGCAAATATACTTCTATTTATTGTAATTTCTTCTAAAATTTATTTGGACTCTAATCAAGATATTTTTCAATTAATTCTTTAATGCCACAACCATTGAAATCCTCCATGTAGAGAAAAATAATCATTGGGTTAGTGATAGTTACCATATTAAGCCAATATATTAGCATATGTTGTAGATTATTAGTTAGACTATAGATTGACCAATTGCAACCTTCTATCATGACCATATTTTACAAGACCACAATACTCATCTCTAAATCATTAATCAAGGGTATCTGTTAGAATACCAGCTTTCATCAAAAACATTGCTTCAGAACTAGTTATGTCTTAATATATCTAAATATAAAATACCATATCTCCTTATTGCTTGGTTGTCCTTTCTTTTTCCTTGAAATCTAAATTACATGTTTTTCATCATAAGAGGAAAGTCACCTTGAATATATGATGCTCACGTTTCTGATAAAAATCTACCTCTAAAACTCTTAGGTAGGGCTGGAGAGATAGCATGGAGGTAGGGCATTTGCCTTGCATGCAGAAGAACCTTTATTTTAATCCCGGCATCTCATATGGCACCCTGAGCCTGCCAGGAGTGTACAGAGCCAGGAATGGCCACTGAGTGTTGCCAGATGTGACCCAAAAACCAAAAATAAATAAATAAATAGACAAATAAATAAAACCCTTAAGTAACAAATTCCAGAGAAGTTGTTTTTTTTGTTTTTGTTGATTTTGGTTCACACCCGGCAGCGCTCAAGGGCTCTATGCTCAGAAATTGCTCCTGGCAGGCACAGGATATGTGATGCTGGGATTTGAACCACCGTCCTTCTGCATGAAAGGCAAACGCCTCACCGTCATGCTATCTCTTCGGCCCCAATTCTAGAGAAGTTACCTTTAAGAATTCTCAGTGTCTTGCTTCCAAAGAATATACAAATATAAAAATAAAAATTTAACCTTAAATGAACACAACAGAATGTCTATAGTAGTTATTGCCAATGTTTAAGGACAGGTAGGGACACATAACAGGGATGATCAATTTTAGTTAATGAGAGAGTTTCAGGAAAAATATTCTTAAAGAAGCTGTAAATAAACTAAAAGTATTGGAATTTTATTCGGTATTAAAAGGATTGAATAAGGAGATAAAGTGTTTTTCAAAGTGATACCATTGAAAATCTGATCTAGACAAGATATTTGATGATATTCCTTGGAAAGAAAAACAATTTGTTATGGCTGACCTTTGAAATTCTATAGACATCATTGTAAGTCAGGTCAGAATAATCGTCAAGGTAAACTAATTATTCTGTTGAATGTCTTGCCAATTAGTTTTAGTCTTAATTCTGTAGTCAATAGAATGGTGAGAAAATGTGCAGATTATACTCAGACTTTCACATAATTATTTTCAAATTTTGAAACATCACTCACCTAGAAATAGTATGAATTATATATTAAAGGATTTTGAATATGTGAACTTCACAAGATAAGAGAAATGTATTGCCTGAACCGCTTGTTTGTTTGTTTATCTTGGGTAAACACACCCAGCTGTGCTCAGGCCTAACTCCTGGTTCTGAACTCAGGGATTGTTCATGGTGAGCTCTGAACTTTATGGAGTGTCAGGAATTAAACCAGGTTTGGCTATATGCAAGGCAAATCCCTGTCCACTGTTCTATCACCATGACCCTGAGAATAAAGGAATTTACATTGTGCAAAATGTTTTGACAAGTTTTATTCATACTACAGATGCTCAATCTACTAAAACAAGATATTTGTATTTTGTACTAATATTTAGCTTTATTTGAATCCTTTTATATTGATTGTAATAGGAATCAACACTTGACTGATATGTATAATATATTATTATTCCTTCTAAATGAATTTTTATCTCCCACCAAACAATGATCTCCTGTTTTATATCCTTGCCCCATTTCATCTCTAGTGTCATAATTCTAGAATCTAAGGGTTTATTTTGATTATATTTGGTTTTTGATATAAATAAATGCCATATGTAATATTCACTTATTTATGGAAGATAAAGATGCTGACATATTTCTGGATTCTTAAGTAATCTAGGTGGTATTTTTCTGCTTAGCATTTAAGTTGATGACAATGATGAATGATTGCTGACAAGTTATCCTCAGACATATACCTTTTTCTTCCATATTTGCTTTATTACAGAGTGGCAGGCTTCCTTGTCACCTATTTTTCCAAAATGCCTTTGAAAGGAATTTTTATAGTTCTCATTAATAGGACAGAAAAGAAGTTGAGAGTTTTTCTTCCCAAATTTTCTGCTTCAGCCAATATTTTAATCAGGCACTGTATCATTTGAAGGCAACTAATCCCAACTAAATTCCTCTGTTCATTAGACCTTCCTTCTTCTAGCCAAGTAATCACTTTGTGATCCAAGACCAAGGTATTGCAATACAAGATCCTTTCTTGTCACCTCTATTGGCTTGTCTAGTCCCTCATATTGAATACTCTCTTTTGGGTGATGAAGCCTGTGCTCTATTTTTCCTCAGTGAAAAATTATGAATTTTATTGAGACTATTGCAAATTCTCAGTGACTTGAGTAAATATCAGTATTTTCTCTCTGAAAAAAAGATGTTGTATGTAGATGGTTTTATATTTCTCAAAGCAACTCCCACTTTTATCTTGGTTTTATCTTTAAAACAATCCTCTGAGGAAGGACAGACATTTAGAGATATGTGATACCTTAGCAAGGTTTGCAACAAAAATATATTAGCACCATAAGAACTACAAGGCAAAAAGTGCTTGATTCAGCATCTGAAACTACACTTTTCTTGTGGATTAATGCCTTTGACTCCTTCTTACTGTGTTATATAAATTGTTTTGAACTAACTTTTTAAGGATTTTTCTTTTCTGAAACCACGAAATAAGCATTTAAAATTTATTTTTTCATCTTTATTAATCAAAATTGACATCCAAATTGAAGATTTTTATATTAGACTTAGCATTTAACTGCAAAATAGAATAATATCATTAAAATATTTCCTAGTGTTTAGAATTTGGGAAAACTGTGGCAAACCAAAGATGAAATTTTGAATCTTCATTTTCATTTTAGATTTTATAACATTCTAAAAAGCAAAACATTCCTCTTATTTCTAAAATAAATAAATAAACAAACAAACAGATATCATATCTTCAAGTGCTCAGGACAACCCAGAGGTGTCAGGGACAAAGAGGGAAAGCCTTGCCAAGATTCAATTCCAGTACTTCAAGCATGACAGAAAGCGCAACCCTTGAGCTCTTTCTTTAGCTCTCTCCCCTGCTACCTTCCACCATCACTATCATCACCATCACCACTGTCACCAATCTGTTTGTATTCTGCCTAATATTCAGAGTTTTGTTCTTGTTGTTGTTGATGTGGGTTTTGGGCCCAATCTTGACTGTGTTAAGTAAGGATTTACTCCTGTCTCTGCACTCAGGGATCACTCATTCCTGGTTGTGCTCTGGATACCGCATCTGATGTCATCCATTGAGCTTAGGTTGACTGCATAATTAACCTACCTCTGGACTATCTCTTTAGCTCCAGAACTCAGGAATCTTATGGCTTAGAATAATTATAATAGGGTATAACAAAAATCTAAAATAATTTTTTTCTAAATTTGGGTTCATAACTTCACCAAGATTCTCCAAGACCCTTGAATCTTGGAACACTAGTATATATAAGAAGATTCACATTAAGTCTGGATAAGCTGAGAGTCTGAAGGTTTTTGAATGAGCACAGAAACATACTTTCTCACCACAGCTGCTCTGGAGAAGCTCCTGTTGGAGCTGTGTTTTGCCTGAGGGCATCGGGCCTCCTGTTCAGGAACAGCTGGCCATCTTGAATATCCCACAACTCTGACTGACTTTCAAATCACCTCAGTATGAAATCTTGCATCAACTTTGACCTCTCACCTTTTCCTCTTGTTCTAAATAGACAAACAAAAATGCATCTACTTTATTTTTATTAGATATTTATGATGGATTCACCTTAAAATATCACTTATCATTTTGATTATAGTTTTATTTATTGTCCCAGGGGAGTTGTTCCATGCTCCTTTTCTCTATACTGGTCCAATTAAAAACTGAAAAATAAAATAAAATAAATTTGAAGCTCAAGGGTTGTAGTTTTATTTGGGGTTCATCTCCGTGGTCTGACAGTCTACATTACATTCTAAGAAGCTTGCTGGATGAAACTGAGTACTGAGTTGGTCATATATCTGTGAAGAACATGCAGAGAAATATTTTGCTTGTAAGAAAATGAAATTAATAACTTCTCCACCTCTGTGACAAGCAGAAAGCAAAGACAAAAGATCAAACAGTAAGAACCCAAAAAGACTACAAGACTTTAAACTGTTAGATAAATCTTTAACTACCCTTGTGCTTTACTTTCTTTCCTAAACAGATACTGTTTCTCTTGAAGTTAGAATAATTAGGAAAATTTACTATTTTTTTTTGTTTGTTTTTTGGGCCACACCCAGTGACGCTCAGGGGTTAGTCCTGGCTATGCGCTCAGAAGTCGCTCCTGGCAGGCACGGGGGACCATATGGGAACCGGGGGATCGAACCGTGGTCTGTCCTAGGCTAGCGCAGGCAAGGTAGCAGGCACCTTACCTCCTGCGCCACCTCCTGGCTCCCATATTTTGTTATTTTTAAATTTTATTTGAGGAGAGGTGCTTTTGCTTAAACATGGTGGTAGTCAGGAAACCATAAATGGAAAGCAATCCAATATAAACTGCATACAAGGAACAGGCCACACATCCTATAAGAACTTGCTTCTCCAACACTTTAAAATCTATGAATAAAAAATTAATGTTATTAAATCTTATTGTACAGTCTTACTCAGTAGCATGACATGGCAGATTATTTCCTTTCTTTCCTGAGGCATATAACCTCACTCAATATAGTAGCTCTGTAGAAGTCTTAGACTGAAATCTGTCAGACTATTATTGAGTAAAAACTTTACTCAATTATCTAATATATGACTTTGTTTTATTTGAGTTTTTTTTATTTTAGTGGACAACAAGTTTCCTCTGCAAAAGTAGTTTTAGTGCTCCCTACTGCCTGTATGAATGAGTAAATGCTAGATGGAGATTTTAGGATAATTGTCACTGGTCAATCTCAACTAGAGTTAACTGACTTGATATGTGGAAATCAGGTACCAAGTATTTCAACATACTACACATACATTATCTTTGAAAATCCCCATTCCAGGAAGAAGATATTGTTCTCAATATTCTCAAATGATACCTAGATCATGTATTTGCCAAGTGTCAATGAAAATTGTACTTTCCATGAGTTTGTGTTTTCTCATTTAATCTATGCTTCTTTATGTTAAATCAGTTACCATTGTAAATTGTGGGAGTGTTGAATATTTATGTCCTTAAATCTCATTTATAATATGAACTTATGTATGCTTAAATCTCATTTCTAATATGAACTTATTTATGCTTATAAATTTATCTGATACTTTGAATTTCTGATTATAATAAAACAAAGAAAATATTTATTCATTCTCATCATTTGAGATATCTTTAACTAATCCAATTTTTGCTTATTTTGTTATACTCTCCTCTATAGAAGTGCTCAAGGGGAGGACCTTGACCATTCCCAAGGTTTTGGACTATTCCCAGTGATGTTCAGCTTGATGCTCAAGGCTAACTTGATGGTATAATACTTAGGACCACAAAAAAGTACTTCATGGATCTATTACTTAGCTCTGGAATGTACCAGGGCTACACCAAGCAGTACAGAAGAAGGTATGGAATGCCTGAGAATAAATTCAGGGCTTTGCATAAGGCATATGCGTGTTCCACTACTAGAACTGCAAGACACAAGTTTTCCTTTTTAAAAGAGTTGCAAGAAAGTGTACACATCTTTCTATTATAATGCACTGGTATATAATTTGGAACTTTTCTTTGTCATTTCAAATTCCAAGTAATTATATGCAATTTTAATATGGTATTTAATAAATGACTTATGATTTATTTATTTATTTTATAGGCTAAAAATGAGTTCATATATTACCAATAATTGATTGGTTTTTAAAAGTGCTCAAAATACAGGAAATACAAACAAAAATACCACAACATGTGCTTTATGCTATTTATTTTCTATGTGCTTTAATTGTGCTGGAACTTTAATTGAGTTGTAATTGCATTTTATTGCATGCATTTATATGAATTAAAAAATACTTACAACTGAAATGTGGTGGATGAAACAATTTCATGCATATAGTGAAACAGTTACCATAAAGAAAAGTTTTATCATCTCTTTTATAGAATCATTCTTAGGCACTTTAAAAGAAGTTTAATTTTGCCATGTAATCATTTTATTCATCTGTTCATCATATTTTGAAAGAATCCCCTTTCTGAATACTCACTCATATAATTCTTAGTTTTTCTACATCTTAATTTGAACTCCTGGGTTTGAGCCTAAGAAACTATCCAGTGCTTTTCAATATAGGCTAACTATGTTGTATTTAGCTAAGGAAATCACTTGCAGGAGATGAAAGCTCTGAGGAAAGACCAATAGGGAAATGACTATTTGATCTTCTGACAACACTTCCTTTTCTCCATTTCTATAGCTCCTATTGGCGGATTTTTTTCCCACATGGCTCACACTGTATATGCTCTTATTTCTTGCTTTTTCTGATTAGTCTTCACTGACTTCTTGCTGTTTCCAATATACAAATGTTTCTTTTGGTCTTTTCTTAGTGTCCTTAGCTTCACCTTCACCTCTGTTTTCTCAAATTCCTTTTTGAATCTCCTTTTATTTCAACACTTTGAGGACCATCTGCATCTTGCTGGAAGCTTAACTGAGTTAGAACTCTATACATTATTTTTTTAATACAAAATGAGACATAATGGTGCTTAGCACGTAAAAATATTAAGTCTACTAAATTCAACACGTGTGATTAATTCTCCATTTATATTTTCACATTCTTACTCAATACCAATGAAAGTGTAATTACTCATCACTTTGCAAATATGTGGAATTCTTTTTTTTTGTTTTGTTTTGTTTTTGGGTCACACCCAGCATCACTCGCTCAGGGGTTACTCCTGACTCTATGCTCAGAAATTGCTCCTGGCAGGCTCTGGTGACCATATGGGATGCCAGAATCCAAACCTATGACCTTATGCATGAAAGGCAAACACCTTACCTCCATGCTATCTCTCCAACCCCAAGGGAATTCTTACTCTCATTATTAAATAAGTTAGATTAAGGACTTTTACATTATTAATTTATGTCTCTGTTTTCTGGCGAAATTAGACTAACAGAAAAATTTTATTTTAGCTCTAAATTTTCTAAATATCTAAATATTCTATTGATGTTGGATATTACATTTATGAAAGAAAAAGTGCTATATATCTGGTCCATCTTCCCTCTTCCAAACCATATCACTTTCTTAAGTAATGGTGAAACTACAAATTCATCATTCCAACCCATAAAATGCAAAGAACAATGGGAAACTAAAGAAGTCAACTGCGATTGGGGGTATGGAGAATAAACTCCAAGTTCATCTAAGCAAATCTCCAAGCCCATCAATACATTTGATTCTCATAGATCAGAACTTAAGATCAACACTTTATACTAGCAACAGAATCAAGGAGACTCTAACCAATGAAATTTAGTATTTAGTTAATAGATGAACAATTCAACCAATTCAAAGAAGAACTGTTTCAGAAATTGAGAGAATCCTTAAATGTATTAGATGTAACTAAAGATGATATTAACAAGCAAACATACATGTAGATAACTGTATAGGTGGACTTGAAGACAGATAAAAAGCCAACATAGATAAAGAAATCAAAAAAGAAAGGAGAGATTTGGGGCCGGAGAGATAGCATGGAGGTTAAGGCATTTGCCTTGCATGAGGAATGATGGTTCAAATCCCGGCATTCCACATGGTCCCCTGAGCCTGCTGGGGGCAATTTCTTAGTGCAGAGCCAGGAGTAGTCCCTGAGCACTGCCGGGTGTGACCCCAAAACCAAAATCCAAAAAAAAAGAAGGAGAGATAAAATTATGGAAAAAATGTAAGGTACTTAATAAACAAAGACAAGAGAAATAATCTCTGAATTATAGGAATACCAAAAGGGGAGGAAAAAAACTAAAGGGAAAGAACAAGTAGGAAGAGAATAGTAGAAGAACAAGAAGTAATAGCAGAGAACTTCCCCACTCTCTGGAGCATGCTTTACAAATTCTTTAGACAAAAAAGTAGATTCTAACAGAACAGCATCAACATATGTAGTAAACAAAATAACACAAAAAAAAACAGAGAGAGGTGGGATTCTTAAGGCTCTAAGGAGTAGAAGCACCTTAAGTATAAAGGAAAGAACTTAAAAATCAAACCAGATCTTCCATTTGAAACAATCCAGCAAGAATGAGTGGAATGACATATTCAGATTTCTGACATATTCCACTACCCAGAAAAACTCTCATTTATGTGGAAGAGAGGGATAAAAACATTCTCAGAAAAAATAAAAACAACTTACAACATTCATATTAAATAAAACAACTCTAAATAATGTACTTAAAGACTAATCATATGAAACAAATACCTAATTATAACAGCAACAACCTTACACAACAGAATGACACAACATCCCTCTCCGATAATATTTTCCTTAAATGTCAATGATCTAACCTCTCCTATGCAAGGCATGGAGTAGAAATTTACATGAAACAAAACTCAACCATTTGCTACTTAGAGAAAACACACTTAAAATTTCAGGATAGATAGAGATTTAGAATAAAAGACAGGAAAGCAATTATGCAAGGTACTGTAAAACAAAACAGAAAAGGCTGGGACAACCATATTTATATCAGACCAAATATCATTCAACATCAAGAAAATAGAAAGAATGATTGACACTACTTATTGATCAGGGGAACAATAGGCCAATATGTACTAACTCTGTTCAACATTAATATGCATCAAAAGAAGAGTCAGAAAAGTATGTAAGGTTTTTCTCACATAGAGAACATGACAGTAGTGGGATATTTCAGCATGTCAATCTTAGAAGGATATATAAACACTAAATATAAGAGCTGTGACTAACAGGGTCTTTCATCCTCAAATCTCAGAATACAGAATTTCTCAAATATACTTGGTAAATTTTCTAGGATAGATCGAATGTTAGGATATAAATCTAACTTACAAAAATTTACAAACATAACAATCATATAAACATTCTATCAGACTATAATTTTACTGAGATTAGATTGATTTTAAAAATAAAATGTGGAGAAAATCTGACACAGGGATACTAAGCAATATGCTCCTCAATAATAGCTGGATCAAAGAGGAAGTCAAGAAATTTATAAAGCATTTCCTTGAGAATAATGATAATGAAGAAAGAAATTACCAAAATGTATGGGACACATAAAAAGCAGTAATTAAGAAGAATCCCATAGTAATATAGGCCTATACAAGGAAAGAATTTTGAAGGTAAAACCAACAACCTAAGGGCAATATATATATGGAATATATGGAAAACTAACAACAAAGTGACCCAAACATAAGCAAAAGAAAAGTACTGATAAAAATCAGACTAGAAATTAATAATATAGAACAAAAAAAAACAATACAAAGAATCAATGAACTCAGAAGCTCTTGTTTTAGAGTAAAAAGATAAATGCCAATAAACAATTGGCAAGACTCAAAGAAAAAAAGAGAAAGTGTTCAAATAGATCAAATTAGAAATGAAAATGAGAAATTATAATAAATTCCCAGAATTTTTAGATACCATAATAGTTTATTATAAGTAACTGTACTCTGTTAAACTAGAGAGTGTAGAAATGGACTGATATGAGAACATATAATTTCCCAAAATAGATTGAGAAGAAAGTAGATAGCCTAACAGGCAGTTGTAAACAAGGGAATTAAAAAAGTAATTAAGAATTTCCCAAAATATAAAAGTACAGGACCAGATAAGTATATCTGTGACTTTTATCAAATTTTTTTTGTTTTTTGGGCCACACCCATTTGATGCTCAGAGATTACTCCTGGCTAAGTGCTCAGAAATTGCCCCTGGCTTGGGGGGACCATAGGGGACCCTGAGGGATCGAATCGTGGTCCTTCCTTGACTATTGCTTGAAAGGCAGACACCTTACCTCTAGTGCCACCTCACTGACCCCAACTTTTATCAAATTTTTAAAGAATTACTAGCACTTATCTTGAAACACATCCAAAATATCAAAAAGATAAGAGTTTTTTTCTACTACCTTTTATAATGCTATCATTATACTCAGTCACAAAGCTGACAGAGATACTACCAAGAAAGAAAACTATAGATATCTATATCTCTATCTATCTATATATACATATATATATGAATTATGCACAGAAGCTAACTTCACAAAACAAAAACACACAAAAAAAGGGAAGATGAAATGAACAGACACTTCTGTGAGAAAGACCAAAACACGACCAAAAGATACATAAAAAAGATGCTCATCATCATTTATCTTTAGGAAAGTCCAAATCCAGACAACAATTGGATATTATCTTACACCAGTGAGGATGGTATGTATCAAAAATATTGGAAACAATTTGCTTTTGTGAGGATGCAGTGAGGAGGAGCTCTCATCTACTGCTGGTGGGAATGCTGCCTAGTCCAACTCCTAGAGAGAACAATATGGAGAGTTCTCAGTAACCAAGAATTGATCTGGTAGATGACCTAGCAGTCCTGCTAGAACAGAAAAACACTGTTTCAAAAGGGTGTATGCATACCACTATTCATTGCAGTACTCATACTATTCATTTAGTAGGATAGCTAAAATTTGGAATCAAACTGATGTCCAACAATAGATGAGTGTATAATGAAGATGTGGTAGATATATACAATGAAATACTACATAGCTGTAAGAAATGCTGCAATCTAAATATTTCCTACAACTTGGATGAAACTGGAAGATAATATGTTAAATGAAGTAAGCCAGAAGAAGGATAAATGCAGCATGATGTTGCATATATATGGATTTAGAATACCACATGAACAAATGCAATGGTTTAAAAGGGAGTTGTTTGAAACACCATTGGCCCCAGAGTTTAGAAAGGAGAAGGAAAGAATTTGAGTGGTGAAGGAAAAACATAAATATGAAATAAGGGGTCAGAGGCCAAGAAGTTTTAGGTGTATTAAAAAAGTAGAGAACTCAGGACTGGAGTGATAGCACAGCAATAGGGTGCTTGCCTTTCATGTGGCTGACCCAGACAGACCTGAGATCGATCCATGTCATCCCATATAGTTCCCCAAGTCAGGAGCTATTTCTTAGTGCATAGTCAGGAGTAACCCCTGATGTCACTGGGTGTAATCCAAAAAAAAAAAAAAACAAAAAAGCCAGATCTAAATATCTAAGCCAGAGTCAACAACAATGAAATCATGACTCAAACTTTAACAATTAAATATTAAAATGGCCTGTTATGCTGGCAGGCTGGGGTGCATGGTTGGTGGCAGGGATGCACTCATAAAATATTGGTGGATAGAGGTCAACACTGGTGATTGAATTGGTCCTGAAACATTGTATGTCTGTAACCCAACTATGAAGAATTTCGAAAATCATAATGGCTTGACTAAAATACTAATGAAAAAGAGTGATACCACTGAATTAATTGAAGCTGATTGAATTAACATTTGATCTACACACCACAAAATCTTTTGGCATATAGCCTGGTTTTTTAATACAAATGCTTCCATTTCCATAGCTCTCTAAAGGATGTTACTCAAGATCTCTCTAATGTTTAAACAAGTAAATCATTTATTCCATTGCATTCCCTTTCAGAACCCCAGAAAGGTTTTTCAGTGTGTAATACATGTAGTCAACGACCATCTTTCTTAAATCCTACAATTATTCTTGTTTGTCCTCTCTGCATTTCTAATCTCATGGGCCTTCAGCAACTCATGCTATTTTTACAACAGATGTACCATTATTTTCCCGGGTTCAATATTTGCACAGCAATAAGCAGTTTATTGACCATTATAACAGAAAACAATTTCTGAGATTTTTATATATTTTTTTGCAGAGTTGGCCAAAATCTGTTCAATATGCAGAGACATTAACATTTTTAGAGCAAGCCATAATCAATTATTGAAGAGAGTCTTTCATAACAGTTTGTTACAATTTAACAATTATGATTTAAATGTAGACAGAATGTGACCTTCATTTAATAATATTAAACATTTTATTTATATTATGTATGTATTAGCTTTGAGTTAAAATATTAATAGTAATTATTTCTTTACTAAGAGCACATCATATGCCAAAGCACTATTGTGCGTATATTTATATCATCCTACTTAAACTTCCCAACTATATTCACTGCTCACTAATAAAATCCATGATTATAAAATAAGAAATAAACCATTAGGATAACTCAGTAATGTAACTACAAATTCACAGCTGATATGTGAAAAACTATCTTTTACGAAGTCTGTGTTAACTCAGACTCTTTTATAGTTTCTCTAAGCATTCACAGGGTATATCAATTATACTAGTTATTTAAATGGCAGCATAATCACATGTGTATTTAGTTGTTAATTTAAAGCATATTTGTTGAGTCAAGATACACAGAATAGTTTAAAGTATATTAGATGTAAAAGTTCTTTTTAGTTCATGAAAATAAGATAATATTCTTATTAAATAATTGTATTCATATTAATAATTATTGTTATCAATATTTTTCTAATTGAATTATACACCATAGTTAGGAATTTCTATTTCTACATAAAAGTGCAAGTTAGTGGCTCACTTTCTTTTTTAGCTCTTTCATTTCTGGAATAAAGGTCTTTTGCAGTATCAAGATCATCTTATATTCATTAGAAAAAACATATGTGATATTGTAAATGTCAATTATGTCAGCAGCAAGTTATTTTTTTCTTTCGCACTTATGCAGGGCTTTAATTTATCATGTCATCTACCATCTGGTTTTCAGAAGAGATTTTTATTATATTTTATTAAAGCACATATTGAAGAGAACAACTTTTGGTTGCTAAATAAAGTATGCAGGCATTTGCGTTTGTCCCTAATACATTTTGTTGGTAGTTATTTGTCATTTAAAATTTTTGTTAGTCTAATTTATGTTCACATACCTTCTAAAACAATGTACTTATTAGATACAATGCTTTTTTTTTTTTTTGGTTTTTGGGTCACACCCAGCAGTGCTCAGGGGTTACTCCTGACTCCATGCTCAGAAATTGCTCCTGGCAGGCACGGGGGACCATATGGGGCACCGGGATTTGAACCGATGACCTTTTTGCATAAAAGGCAAACGCCTTACCTCCATGCTATCTCCCAGGCCCCAGATACAATGTTTTTTTAATCAAAGTTTGATATTATTAATTTTGAAATAAATGAACAGCTTTGCAAAGTTAAAGTTAAATAATATATTCTGGCATTTCTTCCTTTAATTTATTTAGCCAAATGAGAGCTTCTCAAAGAGAAGGCCCTTTTCCAAATTTATTTCTTATTGTTCCCAAAATAAGAATAATCAATTTTGACTCATTCCACAGAATCATGATTAGATCATACTTTGGCACTGAAACTTCCTGTAAACAGTACCTCTATTGTGAATAATCTATAGTCAAATTCATAAATTGAAAGTCAGAGTATAGTCACTCAAGGTCAGTAGTATTTTATTTTAATGCCTCTTCTATAATATTGACTTATGAAAATGCATTATTGAAAGATCTCTTTCTATTTAGGAAAATATTCATTGTAGTATTTTTTGCATTATAGTAAAAGTCCAATTTATTAGAAAAACATAAAAATAATTGGAAAAGAATACTTTCCCTAGTTTATATAAATTATAATGTTGAAATAATTATCTGAATAAAAAAAACACAAAGAAACATGAACAATCCACCTAGGCTGCTTTGAATTTTAGTTTAGTCTTTCTTTTTTAATGTAAAGAAGACCATAATCAGGGACACTTGTGACATAGTTTTCCTATCTCTACCTCCCATTTGCCTCCTGTCCTAGAATATCGTCAAACAGTCAGATAGACTTTGGTGAACCTTTGATCTCACTGTATTTAATTAGGGAAACCAACAGGATCTTTTATGTTTAGAGGCCAGCGATGTGTAAAAAGCCATGTTTAATGTGAAGCCTGACAAATTATAGTGGGTATTTTTGGACAGCCAACCTAGCAGGTCTTTTGTTTGTCTGTGTGCTGTCAGCTTTTGGCTCAAAGACAGTGGATTAACATAAAAGAGAATACTCCTTTCCTAGGGCATGCCTGGAAAGCATGAATCTGCTGCTTTTGATTTTTTTCCCTGAGCTTTGTTAAGTATAATATAAAACCATCTCTAGTTTATAGCCTTTAGCTCTTTTTTTTTTTCCTTTTTAATAATTGGCTTTAGATAGGTAGCTTCAGTTTTCATTGGGGTAAAATGATATCTATTCCCTCTATATCATAGACTAGATTTCTAAGGATTAATACGCTGATGAATTAAAAGTTCTTAGTGTTTTACAGTGATTTTTATCAAGTATTCTTTTAAGCTTAACCGTCAACAGCAAGAATTGAAGAAATACTAATTTTTGGTACAAAGTTTGACTACAAGAAAAGAGTTTGATTATGGCATCCCTTCGAGAAAATGGATCATAATAACTTTTATTTATGCAGTACTTAAAGAGTGAGTTGGAACCTTTATATTTTCATTTCTCCCAAACACTGGAACACTTTAGATGTAAACATACATGATCCTTGAAGTGAAACACCTCTGAAACTTGGTCATATTTAGATATTACTGCCTTTCTCCTTAGTGAATGTCGCCCTCTGATTCACTCTTCCGGGGTTCACTGCTTATGACACTGAAGTAATCAGAGGTTGGGAACGGGGTGCTGGGGGAAACCCCCAAAAGAAAGACCTGATAAGACTTTGAAGGACTCCAGTCCTAAAAGAAAAGGTTGAATATATCCCCTTAAAAAGACAGATAAAAGGTCTCTTCTATTTACCCCCTCACATGCAAGGCAAATGGTTTCCCCAAGCTCTACCTACCTACCTGCATGACCTATGAGCTCACTAATAGGAAAAATCCCCTGAGGATATGAGTGCAGCCAATAATGCAAAACAATAACAAATGAAACAGTCATAAAAAAAAAAGACCAGTGACTCAAAAGCCTTTTTCCTTTAACTAGGTCCTATCCTTAGGGATTATATTTGCATTAAAAACCCCAAGCAAGGGCAGTTTTTGGAAATACCCTTTAAAACTTACTTTGTCAAAACAAACAATGAGCTCTTTATTCAGAGGTCACTCAAGTATATCTCCAACTTGGAGTTTAGGAACAAACTTAGTTACTTTCTTTTCTTTCTTTTTATTTTTCACAGTACTCTCTTTTTCTATTTCCAAATTAAATCTCATTGGTTTTACTCTTTTCTGATGCTCTCTTCTGCAAGATTGGGAAAGAAACTCAGGGGACCCCCAACCCTCAAAAACAGTGCAAACCTGTATAGAATCCTTACTTCCCCAAATCCTCACCTTTGTGCTAGGACAAGCTGGAAGGCAGAAGCTTTCTTGTAACTGTAACTCCCTTCTATGCTCTATACCAACACATACCCAACTAGCAACAGTATTCTAGGAAATTGTTCCATTTCCTGGAAATTGCCTAGACATCAGTATTGTCTCCTAAGTACTAAGGGGACCTAAAGATTTCCACCTCTTTGAGCTGTCTAAAGAGAGCTCTCCTCTTCTCTGCTTTCATTTCGAGGAACAAGCATTTGACAGAATCCTTCAGTCAAAATGCTTAAGGCTTAAATTACAATAAAAATTTTTAAAAACAAAACACAATAAGATTAGGAATCACAGCTCATTCTTTAATCCAGCAACAATTCTGCTGGAGACTCTTCCAACATTCTGGCCTCTTAAATTCCTGTGTATCCCAACTTTAATGCTTATCTATGTTTTACATCTATACTGTATTCTGAGTGTGAGTTACGCTTGCAAAAGAAGACGATTTTTTAACCTTCAAGAGAGAAGGCCAGAAGGGGCTAGAGAACATAAGAGCCCTCACAAAAGTGCATACCAGTTTTTGTATGGAAGTGGATAAACTACTCCAATAAACAAGCTACTCAAAAATAGAATGATGGGGTGTTGGAGAGATGGAGCAGCAGTAGGGTGTTTGATCTTGCATGAGGCTGACCCAGGGTGGACTATGGTTCAGTTCCTTCCCATGTTCCATATGGTTCCCCGAGACAGGAGCGATTTCAGAGAGCATAAACAGGAGTAACCCATTAGCATCATCATCCAGAAACAAAACAAAGCAAAACAAAACACAATTATGAGGATTGATAATCAAGTGTTTGCTCCAGGTGGTTAGATACCTGTATCAAAAACTGATTGCTTGTTTTGTGTTTTGTGTAGGCAAATATCTTTAGAAGGTGTTGTATATTGAATTCTTCCTTCTTGGAATCTATATGGGCAGTATTCAAGACACACTGGTCTCACTTTGAAAATTAAGAATATCTTTTAAATTTCACACTAGAATTTCACACCAGGGTCTTTTTGGCCCTGAGAATAATTTATTTGCATTTAAATTTTTTCAGATAAAGTATCTCTGTTTCCCTGCTAAATATAATGATGCACCAAAGTATAGAACTACAAAGTTCTATATATAGATCAAGCTTTGACTTTCTCATAATCTATGAAATTTCACAAGTCTGAGGAATTCTAAGCCCTTCTTTTCCTTTCTGATGACACCTTATTATTCTCATAATTTTATCAGCAACTAATTTTTGAATACGTCACATCCCCCTCAAAGTTAGCAATAGTACAGTGGGTAGGGCACTTGTATTACATGCTGCCAACCAAGAGTTTGATCCTTGGTATCTCATATGGCCAATTAGACACGGACATTAACAATTCCTGAGTGTGGAACCAGAAACAACACCTGAATAACACCTGATGTGCCTTCCTCCCACAAAAAAATTACCTAAGAAAGAATTCCTTGATTTATCTTATTTCTAAACTGACAAATACTTATATTCCTATTGTTGGGGTTGGGGAAACAGTCCCCCCTCCATCAAGCTGCGTCTTGAGCATTTCAAGGAGATGTGGAGCCATGAAGATTTGTAAATATTGTTTATTCTGATGCAGATTGGCACCAGGGTCAGTGCCCAGGGCAAAACACTAGAGCAAAAGACCCTGGAGGCCCAAGGTTTTATACATTAAAGGTACAGGGTTACCCCCTCCCCCTGCCACACACCAACGCCTGGTTCTTAACTTAGGGAACATGTGTTCACACCTTGGGTTGCATTTCACCCTAAATAATGGGTAGTGGCTAGTTTACTTTAATCTTATTAGGAGTGAGCTCCTAAGATAGGCCATGTGCAAATTGAGGCCTTTTGTTATTTCTGACTTGTAACTGCTTTTAAAGGGAAAGGGAACTCTTAAAACAGAAAAAGAGCTTCTTATAGGAAAATCTCCTTTCCTTTTCATTTTCTCATAGGAAAATCTCCTTTCCTTTTCATTTTCCACTATCTTTCAGGAGAATATCTTTAACCTTAAAGATTATCAGCTTGATTTAGCTATTGGTACTGCTGCCTTTTACTAGAGTTAGTCTGGGTACATTTTTTGTAGACCCTATTGAGAGAAACAACTTTGGTTGATAGCACTCTGCCTGAGACTTTGTAGTTCTATACTTTGGGTTTTTTTTTTTGGGGGGGGGGGCGGAGGGATCACACCCGGCAGTGCTCAGGGGTTACTCCTGGCTCCATGCTCAGAAATTGCTCCTGGCAGGCACGGGGACCATATGGGGCACCGGGATTCGAACTGATGACCTTTTGCATGAAAGGCAAACGCCTTACCTCCATGCTATCTCCTGGACCCGTAGTTCTATACTTTGGTGCATCATTATATTTAGCAGGGAAACAAATTTTTAACACTTACACCTTAGTAGGAACATATTTTGTACATAACTAGAGATTCCAAACAAATAAGAATATATTTTGCACGTAACTAGAAATTTCAAACAAATAATACCAAGGAGGAATCCTCATAGTGACAGTCTGGCACACAACCCCCCTCATCCACAGTCTGGGTAAGAGGGTGTCATATTTGCTAGTTGCAGTGTAGTTATCAAAGTCAATGCTGCAATTTGCCTACTGTTCTGGTCCTACTGTGAGCTGATTTAGCTAGATCTTCAGGGTTTTCTTCTTAGGCTGTGAATTTCACCACGAAGATAAGGAAGTTTCTGCTTTCTTTTCTTTAATCCTGCAACTTAAAGGACTGTGGGGGTAGAGAGAACAATAGAACCCTAAACTCTGGTAGCCTTTCCTGCACTGGATTAGACAGACATGAAGAAATTTCATACCTTTTTCTTTATACCACCCATCTTTGTCAAATGTTAGAATTGGTTTATTTTTGCTACCTGCTTCAACCTCTGGGCCAGATAGGCATGATGTTATCTTTAATTGTAAACTTGGCTCATTAATTCCTGTGGCCCTTTTTCTTCCCTTATTTCCCTGGAAACTTTTTCTGATGACCATTCTGCTTCATGCTTTTTCTAGAGATTTCATCACCCTAGAAGTCATTAAATGGAATGTGGTCAAAGATCAATTTTCTATAACTTCTTCAGGCTGATACGAGACTGAAGCTTCAATTTCTAGGTAGGGTGAAATCTCATATATTACTAAATGAGCAGTAAATGGTACATCTTGAATGTCACAGCTGTTCTTATTGTCTGTAATGATAGCACAGATTAAACAATAGAAAAACAAAGCATTATAGCATTGTTAATAAACACAGCTTTGAGTTACCTTAGCCAGACTAATGTTGCATTTACTATTTATAATGGTCTAGTACAACTAGTAAGAACATTTGCACATACATTACTTCAAAGAAGTGGGTTTTAGTTAGGCCCACTGGAATTTTAATTAGCTACAAAAATAGTTTTTCTCTTCACCTTTACTTTGTACCTTACCAGGTATTTGAATAATTTGACTTTTTTCCTTTGCACATATACAACACTGTTGGAGAAGTCTCCATTTGGGGTACCCCCATTACTTACAGGGCTTTTCTAAGGATAGGTTGCAGACACAGCAGATTTGGCTGATCATGTGGTTGGCTGTGGGCATTTCACCCTCTGTAGGAATTTCCAAAGGTGAACTGTCTGTTCCACTCCTCTTCAGGTTTGGAAGAGACTGACCTAGAATCCTCTTTTTTCTTATCTTGAGATGGAGGGTTGAATTCCAGAGCAGGGCCCACAGGCAGTGGACAGTTTGTGCAGATTCAGAAGTTCCTGGGAAATCTTCAATTTCTTTACTCAGGCCATTTATCTTGGTGTCTTTTCAGTCTTTTAGCCAAATGCTTACTGGTGCCTGCTTGTCACACCACCTCAACTCCAATTAGCCCTCTGAAAGAGGACTTTGGGGTCCCTTACTAATTTTAAGATTTCCCGTCTGCATGAGGATCATTCTCATGCAGATAGGAAAGCAATCTGCTTGTATCTTGTGCAAAGCAACATGATGCCATGACATAAAATGGTACTGAAAGGTTCTAGGAGAAGAGAAAAAGCAGAGCAAATATTACTTAGATTTTCACAGAAAATTCTAAATCTTTT
This sequence comes from Crocidura indochinensis, assembly GCA_004027635.1. NCBI lineage: Eukaryota > Metazoa > Chordata > Mammalia > Eulipotyphla > Soricidae > Crocidura > Crocidura indochinensis. The sequence goes on along the minus strand of PVKC010003685.1, from coordinate 2,649 downwards.
TATAACAAAATTTTTCATTCTCATGACCCCTTTTTCCAGGGCCCTTTCAGCTCATCCCCTGTTAACCTTTTCTAGAGCATCCAGACATTGTGGGGAACACGGGGAAAAAGATACCTGCTCCATGAGTGATGGTACAGACACCCTACAAAGGCACCCAGCTTTGCGGAACAGATAAAATGGGGGAGCCAACAGCATGGGAAGGCCACAGGGCCAGAGTGAGAGCACTCTTCGCTGTACACACAGCCATGTACTTTTAGATATACATGTAGTGAGCACACACTCACACCACGTAGACACATTTTTAGATACACATTTACATACAGGCACTTCTACTGATATATGTCCCCTGCCTCCCCCCTACCCATATTTTTAATTCTTTAAACCATGACCACATTCATAAAGCCTCTTGTGATACATGTATTAAAGCTTTTGGTAGCAAATAATAAAAAATTGTAAAATAATATTTTAATCATGCTTAGGCTTCTCATATAGAAAATAGAAATGTACTTAGTTTCCTGGCTCAGTTTATAGGCAGAAGGCATTAGCAATTTACATTACACAAATAAATTCTGAATACCAGGAAAAATGCTCACTACTTCTGGCAATAATTAACAATTGCCAATTTTTAAATTGAACCTCAATGATTCTTCTAAATTCTTAACTATTTTCCTTAAAACTAGCTTTTAATTTTTTAGATCAGGGGTTCTCAAACTTTTTAAACAGAGGTTCAGTTCACTGTCCCTCAGAAAATTGGAGGGCCAGACTATAGTAAAAAGAAAAATTACGAACAAATTCCTATGCACACGGCATACATCTTATTTTGATGTGAAGAAACAAACGGGAACAAATACAATATGTGGCCCACAATATGAGGACCATTGTTTTAGATGTTCATAAGACTTTTATTACCTTATTTTTACCCAGTATTATGAGAAGACTATAACATGCTTAAAAACATTCACACTTCTTTTCACATAAGACACATTAATAATAATCATTCAGTTTAACTATACAGTTTTGATTTTTTAGTACCCATTTTTCATTCCTTTTTCACATTTTCAAAATTTCTGCCTGAACCTACTTTTCTTTTTTTTTCTAACCTTTTTGCACATCCTTAAACTTTCTGCATGCAAGGCAAACACCCTAACTCCATGCTATTTCTCCGGTTTCTTCTTTTTAACTTTTCAACTCATCCTCTGGGAGCGGTTGCTGCTAAAAAAAAAAAAACAACACATGCACATGCACGCAACTCACGGCCAGTCTTTCCTTAAGGACCAGATTTCCAAGTTTACAGCCTAGAACCCAGCACTAGGGCTCTGGGAACAGAGCTTTAAATTGTATGCTGCCAACTTGGAATTACTTTGCCGAATATTTTTGCACCTATCAGGACCAAATCCTGTTGATTTATTTTTCTTTAGGTATTTACAACCTAGTACCATTAAGGTTTTTACAATAAAGCTATTTTAAGACCCACCATTAAATTTGGTAAGATAAACTTGACATAGAATAGAGTTACTTTAACAAAATTATGTATTCACAAAATTAACAATATTGTTTAATAAAAAAGAAGGCCAACCACAATAATTCACAACATTTTTTTTCTTTTGACTTCTGACCTTTCACTAAAATAAAGACTTTCTCCACTAACTTCAATTCTTCCTTTCTCTGCCTGATTTGCTTCCAAGTCCCAGCCTGTATCCCCTGTGCATGGGGGAAGATCTGCTGCACTTGAGTTTCCTACTTTCTTCAGGGCCTTCTGAAAGATTAGCCCCCAGCAGGGCTGCACTCACACCTCCCAGTCAGATGAGTCTGGGAAGGCAATAGCTAGTCCTTGGGAGCTGAGTGAATTTCTTTTTAGACATGCAGGAAGGCTAGGTGATTTCAAAATCCAGAAATTCTTCATGGAAAATTTATCCCCAATGGCCATTGAGAAATCTGGAGTTTGCTATCTCCAACACCCCCTGCCATGTCCCTAGGGCCTAGAATGACAAAGTCCACTTAACACACAATTTCTGACCTGAGGAGAGGTGGTCCCTAGAGTTTTTCTTTTTTTTTTTTTTCATTCTCAGACTGAAGAAAACATAGAACACAAAGGACCACAGACAAACAAATGAGCAGACAGTGGCACCACACTAGAACAGCCCTTGAGAGGTTAGGAGAGAGAAAACATAACACTTAGCTCTCAGACTTAAGTCATGATGAAATATTCCTTCATCCAGCCATTCACCATCCTTCCTTTCTTGACCAGGAAGGAAAGTTTCTGGGCTTTTACTGTTAGACCAATGATCAAAGGAGAGAGAGAGAGAGAAAGAGAGAGAGAGAGCAAGAGAGAGAAAGAGAGGGAGAGAGGGAGAGAGTTGAGAGAGAGAAGAGAGAGAGAGATAGCAAACTTGTCCCATGCTGACAAGTAGTTTAAGTTACAGCTCCCAATATCCTGTTTCAGCTCAGTACTGTGTGGAGGGTCTTGTTCCCAGCAGAGACTAACTTTTCCCTGGGTTCTCACCTCAGCAACCATTAAGGCAGTGGTCGGCAACCTTTTTTTTTCAACTGAGCCAAATCTCACAAAAACCATGAGTGAAATTTATTTTGAGAGCCGCAGTTGGGGGGTGGAGGGGGTCACACCCGGAGGTGCTTTTTTTTTTTTTTTTT
>PVKC010003684.1:0-38143 GCA_004027635.1 Crocidura indochinensis | reverse complement strand
GTCACCTTGCATTCCAAGGTTTTCTTAAAAGCACCCCTGAATTTAATAAACTTGCCCTCGCTTCATTCCATGCGGGTGGACACCATGTAAACACGTGCTCTCTCATTTTTACATTCATATTTTCTGTTAGCAAATATTTCTTTCGTCCCGCTTTTCTCCCACGAGTTTCAAGGTCTCGTGAACGTAATAATAATTTATGTTACAGATCAGCAGTCTGTTACAATTGTGTATATGTACCACAGTTTCTTTAGCCATTCGTCTGTTGAAGGGCATCTTGGTTGTTTCCTTTTTGACCTTAAGATGCTTTCTTAATGCCTTCTTATACACCAATAATAATAGAGAAGAAATGGACATTAAGAAAACAATTCCATTCACATTAGTGCCCCACAAACTCAAATATCTTGGGGTCAACTTAACTGAAAAGGTGAATACCTATTCAAAGAAAACTACAAAACTTGAAGAAATAAGACAGAACACAAGTAAATGGAAACACATACCCTGCTCATGAATTGGCAAATATCATTAAAATGGCAATACTCCCCAAGGCATTGTACAAATTTAATGCAATCCCTATGAAGATACCCATGATATTTTTCAAAGAAGTGGATCAAACATTTCTGAAATTCATTTGGAACAATAAACACCCTTGAGTAGCTAAAGCAATCATTGGGAAAAAGAGTATGGGAGGCATTACTTTCCCCAAATTTAAACTCTATTACAAAGCAATGGATATCAAAACAGTATGGTTATTGTAATAAAGACAGACCATCAGATCAGTGTAATAGGCTTGAATACTCAGAGAATGTTCCCCAGACATGCAATCACCTAATTTTTGATAAAGGCGCAAGAAATCCTAAATGGAGCAAAGAAAGCCTCTTCAACAAGTGGTGCTGGCACAACTGGCTAGTCACTTGCAAAAAATGGAACTTAGACCCACAGCTAATATTATGTACTAAGGTAAAATCCAAATGGATTAAAGACCTTGATATCAGACCTGATATCATAAGGTATATAAAACAACACGTAGCTAAAACATTCCATGACATTGAGACTAAAGGCATCTATAAGGAGGAAACTGCACTCTCCAAGCATGTGAAAGCAGAGATTAACAGATGGCAATATATTAAGCTGAGAAACTTCTGCACTTTAAAGGAAATAGTGCCCAGGAAACAAGAGCCACCCACTAGTGGGAGAAAATATTCACCCAAAATCCATCAGATAAGGGGATATTATCCAAAATATACAAGGCACTGGCAGAACTTTACAAGAAAAAAAACATCTAATTCCATCAAAAAATGAGAAGAAATGGACAGACACTTCAACAAAAAGCAATAAAAAATGGTCAAAAGGCACATGAAAAAATGATCCACATCACTAATCATCAGGGAGATGCAAATAAAAACAACTGTGAGGTACTACCTCACACCCCAGAGATTTGCACACATCACAAAGAATGAGAACAAGCAGTGTTGGAGGGGATGTGGAGAGAAAGGAACTCTTATCCACTGCTGGTGGGAATGCTGTCTAGTCCAACCTTTATGGAAAACGATATGGAGATTCCTCCAAAAATTGGAAATTGAGCTTCCATACGATCCAGCTATACCACTCTTAAGGGATATACCCTAGGGACAAAAAAACACAATACAAAAATCCTTTCCTTACACCTATATTCATTGCAGCACTATTTATCATAGCAAGACTCTGGAAACAACCAAGAAACCCTTCAACAGATGAATGGCTAAAGAAACTGTGGTACATATACAAAATGGAACATTATGCAGCTGTCAGGAGAGATGAAGTTATGAAATTGTCCTATACATAGATGTACATAGAATCTATTATGCAGAGTGAAATAAGTCAGAGAGAGAGAGAGAGAGAGAGAGAGACGCAGAATGGTCTCGCACATCTATGGGTTTTAAGAAAAGTGAAAGACATTCTTGCAATAATTTTCAGAGAAAAAAGAGAGAAGGGCTGGAAGTTCCAGCTCACCACAAAGAATGATGAGTTTAGTTAGAGAAATAACTACTGTTTTTGGTTTTCCAGGACACACCCGTTAGATGCTCAGGGGATACTCCTGGCTAAGTGCTCAGAAATTGCCCTGATTTGGGGGCACCATATGAGATGCTGGGGGATCGAACTGGGATCCTTCCTTGGCTAGGGCTTGCAAGGCAGACGCCTTACCTCTAGTGCCACCTCGCCTGCCCCGAGAAACAACTACTTTGAGAACTATTCTAACAATGAGAATGTATAAGGGAAATAGAAAGACTGTCTAGATTACAGGTGGGGGTGGTGTGGGGAGAAAAGAGATTTGGGACATTGGTGATGGGAATGTTGCAATAGTGATGGGGGCATATTTTCTTGACTGAAACCCAACCACAATCATGTTTGTAATCAAGGTGTTTAAATAAAATATTATTTAAAAAACAAAAAACAAGCATAAAAAAAAACAAATATCATAAGTGTGTGAGCTGGGATCTCGTGTCCAGTTCTGGGTTTTCTGCTGGTGTAGCAAATAAATCTGATCAGAATCAAGATAATCCCATTTCTGAATGGAAAGACTTCTCTTTGATATTCAGTCTCTCTTACTGGGCCCATTTTCTAGTCACTCATACAAAAGCTCTTTCAGCTTTTAGCGATTTTTTTAAAAGCCACAAGAGCTCCCAGACAAATAATGTAAAATTTGTTCTGACAACATAAATGTCCCATGCATCAGAAAGCACATTAGCATGATCCAAGCAACTATGAAAGTACACATAATAGGGAGACTTGGATTTGAAGGCAAGACTCCAGGGTGGCCAGGGCATGGCAGCCCCAACTCTGCTGAGACTGGCAGGTGGTTTTTACCCCACAGTCCATGGATCAAATACTGCATAAACAAGGACTTTGAGAATATACTCAGCAGAGCTGGTCTGGGGCATGCCAGGATCTTTGTTCCAATATAACAGTGACCATAGATGAAGAGACAGTACAAAGGTGAAAGAACTTGTTTGCATGCAATGGAACTCTGTTCATTTCCTGGCCCTACTCCCTTGAGCATCGCCAGGTGTGACCCTTAAACATAGAGTGAGGACTCAGCTCTGAGACACTTTAGGAGTGGCTCAAATGCTCCTCACACGACAGAAAAAGACAAAAGAACAGAAGCGCCTACTGAATGGTTCTTTTTAGTTTTTAACGTTTATTGTAGTTTAGGTGAAGCATTTGGAATCATGTTCATGTGAGTGGTTCTGATGCAAAAAATAAATGCTCTGCTACCACTACCAACTTGCCCAAGACCTCCCCTCTCTCTGCACTGCTTCCTAGTTCAAAAATATTTTTGGTGGGCCCGGGAGATAGCATGGAGGTAAGGCGTTTGCCTTTCATGCAAAAGGTCATTAGTTCGAATCCCGGTGCCCCATATGGTCCCCCGTGCCTGCCAGGAGCAATTTCTGAGCATGGAGCCAGGAGTAACCCCTGAGCACTGCCGGGCGTGACCCAAAAACCAAAAAAAAATTTTTTTGGTGGGGCTGGAGTGGTGGAACAGTGGTAGAGTGTCTGCCTTGCACGTGGCTGACCTAGGAAGGACTGTGGTTTCACTCCCCTGCATTCCATATGGTCCCCCGAGTCAGGAGCAATTTCTGAGCATATAGCCTGGAATAACCCCTGAATCACCAGGTGTGGCCCAAAAACCCAAAAAATATTTTTGGTGCTCTTGGCTTAAACTCCAGATCACTTTGGTAGTAGCCTAATATTTTTCAGGCTTCCTTTTCTCATTTTTAGACAAAAATGTTACTATCTCACTTAACCCATACCTAGTTTCATTACATCTCTTCATCATGTAATTTCATAACTTTACAAGGTTAAACAAACTGATACTTATTTCACCAATGAAGGTCCAGATGAATAAAAATTAGAATCAGCATTCCTATTGTTTTCTGCATCTTGCAGCTTATTCTTTCAAAACTGCGCATCATTTGGAAAGGAGACATAGAAAATTAAAAGTTTATAAAGAAAATTAAATAGCCTAGCCTATTTTGAAGGGACTTTAAATGTATCATAGATTTAGGGGAAATAGAAAATATTGTCAATGTTTCTGCATAAACATATATTTTATGCCTGAAATAGTCTACACAACATGTACTCAGCACATCCAGGTAGAACCAGTAAGAAAGAGATGCTGGGGGGAAAAAAGCAGAGTGAGGAGCTATGAATGTACTTCTGAGAAGTGTGGAGCTTATAATTAGATAGTAAATGGAGATTTTCAGTCAAAATCACAGGTGATTTTAGGGTTCAACTAACACTGTGTGATTTTTGTGTCATCCTGGTAACCTTAGGTTTGAGAGGTTTGAGTCTTTTTTGCGCCAGCGAAGATGCTTAGTGAGGCTATAGGTAGAGGGATGAGAAGGCCAGAGATACCCCATTCCTGAATCATGGGTTCTTATTGCTAGTGAGGTTTAGAAATTCCCAAATACTTATTCTCTTTTTTTTGTTTGTTTGTTTTTATTTTGGGGTCACACCAGGCAGCTCTTAGGTGTTACTCCTGGCTATGAGCTCAGAAATCGCTCTTGGCAGGCTCAGGGGACCATATGAGATGCCGGGACTTGAACCACCGACTTTCTGCACTCAAGACAAATGCCTTACCTCCCTGATATCTCTCCGGCTACCCAAATGCTTATTCTAGAAGGACTAAATCCACTTGTTTGGGGAACCTGGGCTTGGTGAAGTATTGGAAATAAATGTTTCCTGAACAATACTTAGAGATGGATAAATTTGTAGAATTATTGAATCTCAGATTCACACATTTCATGAGGACTTTAAATAGCAATTAATTTTGGCTTCCTCCCTGCACATGAATCTATGAGTTTGGGGTCATCTGTCTATATTCTGGTTTTGTTTCTAATGAGTTTCATTGTAGTTTCAACATGTAAAAATATAGGGAAAGGGGGGAAGGAGTATGTTGACTATTGAATTGTGTGTGGGGGGTGTGAAGTCACACAGTGTTCAGGGGACTGGGGGACCCTTCAGTGTTTCTCAGCCAGTCTGGCTGGTGGTCTGGTGTGAGGAGCAGAGGGTGTGATGATGGGCCATTAGGGCTGGAGATGAGTGGGGCCACATATTTAGTTGCTATGTGATGCCATTGGAGAATTGGGTTCAGCCCAGGCCAGACTTTCCTCAGCCCTGTCTGATCTCTCCAGTATCTTCAGCTTTGCTGGTGAAAATCACTCAGACTCACCAAACTTTCTTTCATTAACCTTTGTTGTAAAGAGCTGGAAATAAGCTAAATTGCATTTTTACATTTAAAATAATCTTGGATTTGGGTGAATAAAATATATATTCTCTGTTTAGGTCCATGTAGATAATGTTCCTTCCTTTGGTCACAGCCTGTTTAAAAGAGTAGGTTCAGAGCTATTCTCTGCCTTACTGGATCACCAATCAGTTTTAGGAGCACCCATCTAGAGGTCAGAGTACCCCTCTGCTCAAGGACTCCTGGATTTCATGGTGCTGCAGAAGGCAGCCCTAGACATCTGCTTCCATATCTGCTCCCCACTTTCCTGTGACTGTCACTGAATGACTGGAAAATCTTCCACTCTGTTTTCTCCTCTCATTAACAGAACTGGGAAATGCATCCACAGTTCTCCTGACCTGACCCCGAATTAGACCAGAAAGTGCTGAACTAATCATCCTCACAGTTACTCTGTATTTTGAAAGTAATTTCAATGGAAGTATTTGTTTCCTGTTGAATTACTGGTCTCACCTTAATCAATATTTATACTCCACCCTAGGGTGTGATCTGGTGATGGGATTATTGGATTATTCCCTATGTGGTATTCCTCTCCCACCCTAGGGTGTGACCTGGTTCTTTTGAATAAAAGCAGGGATTTGAGGAAGGTAGGTGCTCATTCTTTAGTCTTCCTCCACTAAGCTGCTTTCCTTCTTAGGAGCAGAAACCTTGTGTGGTGGAATTCCTTGCTTGATGCTAGATTTCATGACCAGTTCTTGTGTCTTTTCACTGTGTGGATTATTTCCTGCATCTCATCAAGTACTTGTTTTGGAGCCTGGGACTCCAATTGGCACCAACCAGGGGCTGTATCTGTTTGATTCTTGTATTCAGAACAGACTCTGGGATCTTTGGGGCTAAGTCTACACTGGACCCATGGCTAGTTGCAGCCAAAGGCAAAACCATCTGGAGACATTTTTCAGGATAAAGCTTCCTGGTCCTCTCATGATAGAGACATCCCCCGCCTTTACTTCAACTTTCGAGGGTGCCATTGACCCTCGAGTGTACTTAAGTCTACACTTCTCTTCCTGTGCAAATGTGAATGCAAGATTTATCTCATTCACAATTGATTGCAGTTGAGTAAATTTTCTATTGCTGGTTCTTGCTTTTCTAAAAATAATGAAAAATCAAGTTGCTAAAATAGGAGATACTAACTTAAAATTTTAAATTCAATTTTTCTACAATTTCACACATCTAGTATCAGTTGTTAAAATATTTTATTTGATGCAATTCCTGGTATACATATAATCAAATATTTTATCCTTAGGATGTGCGTGTCTGTATTTCTGATGTTATCTTTGTGCATATTTCTGTATTTAATTTACTAACAATTTGTGGAGAAATTTTATGCATGGGGAAAAAGGGATATAATACACTTTTAAAAGTCCTTGTGAGCCAGGAGTAACCTCTGAGCAGCGCTGCGGTGTGGCCCCAAAACAAAATAAAAACAAAATAGAAGTCTTTACTAAACTTCTAATGTCAAATTCATTCCCACTGCATGATTTTAGAGCATGTTCTTAAAATTTGGCATTAAACATTGGTCAGCTTCTCCCTTTACCTGCCTCCACCACATAAATCTGCTAAGCTCCTTGTGATCATTTACTATATACACCCTCTTTAGGAGCTTTTACCCACTTAGCTATCTCTGCCTATACCTTCCCAGAAGTCATTTGTTCTTTTGCTCTGCCAGGCTGGTTCTGAATGCCAGAGTGGAGCACCAAGGGCTCTGCCTGTGCTGTGGGACCTGTGGACAGGCCCTCCTCTTTCCCTGTAACTCACCCCAGAGTAGAATAAGGCTTTTCTTATCACCGGAGCCCCTTAACAATGAGTTACATGGTTCTAGGAAATCAGGAGAATCAGTGACCCAGCGAGCTGGGACTGAAGTTCCTTTAGCTTAGTCCTTGTGGTGCCCTATTTCCCCAGATACCATTGCTATTTCAGTGACTCCAGCCTCATGGCAGAGGGGGATAGCCTTTCAGTGTGTTTGTCCTGCTGCATCTCTAATGAACATTGGGTGGATGCCCATTGCTCTGTCTGCACAGAAGTTTCCCTTTGCCTTTTGTGTTAACTGGAACCCCAGGGCTCTGTCTGAAGGGGTGTAGCTCCATACCCTGGTACACCCTTGGTTGTATGTGATGGTGAGGAGAAGGACAGACATGGATAGCAATCATGGTGTCTCAAAAAGGGACCGGGATGAACTGAGGTCAGAGTCAAGGGCACCCAACATATCAGTAGAGTAATGGAGTGTTAGTGCTCTTGATCAAAACCCTAGAAAGCAGGAGAGACCAACTTGGAAAATGAGCCAGTCACAGTCAGCCTAGAGGTGGGGTGGAGCTGAGAAGTGACCAGGGGCCACTGGTGGTGGGAAGGGGAGACACAGGAGGGAAGTTGACATTGGTGGTAGAATCAGTTATAAATACTTTGTAAATCATAGTGTCTTAATAATTCCTTTAATTTCCTCATTATCTAAAGTTGACATGGCAAAGCTCATGAAATTTTAAAAATCTTTAGAATTTTACTTAGGCTTCAGTAAGGTTAATTTATTCCTGAGTCTGGCTCTGAATAGCTTGACCTTCTGGTATCTTCTGTGTTTTGTATTCTACTGAACTCATTTGAGTGTCTTGTTTTGATCTTGAAGAAGCTATATTAAGAATAATTTTTAAAAGTAACTAGACGAGCAGTTCTTCACTTTGTTGTTGTTGTTTTGTCATATCCGGCAGTGCTCAGGTGTTACTTCTGGCGGTGTGCTCAGAAATCGCTCCTGGATGGCTCAAGGGATCTTATGAAATGCTGGGATTCAGACAGCTGTCTGTTCTGGGAGAGCTGCATTCAAGGCAAATGCCCTACCACTGTGGTATCTTTCAGGCCCCTAATTCTTCTCTTTGAAAGTTCATTTTCACAAGTATGTATGTTTATATGCATGTAAGTATGTTTGCAAATCAATTTAGGTTTATTTAAAGCTTTTTAACTATTTAGAAATCAATAGTCATGAACAATCAGTGCTGGTGGGGATGTGGAGAGAAAGGAACTCTTATCCACTGCTGGTGGGAATGCTATCTAGTCCAACTTCTATGGAAAGTGATATGGAGATTCCTCCAAAATCTGGAAATTGAGCTCCCATTCAACCCAGCTATTCCACTCCTAGGGATATACCCTAAGAACACAAGAATACAATACAAAAACCCTTTCCTCAGACCTATATTTATTGCAGCACTATTCACAATAGTCGGGCTCTGGAAACTACCAAGATGCCTTTCAACTGACGAATGACTAAAGAAACTGTGGTACATATACACAATGGAATATTATGCAGCCACCAGGAGAGATGAGGTCATGAAATTTTTCTACACATGGATGTATATGGAATCTACCATGCTGAGTGAAATAAATCAGAGGGAGAGAGAGACACAGAATAGTCTCACTCATCTATGGGTTTTAAGAAAAATAAAAGTCATTTTTGCAACAATCCTCAGAGACAATGAGAGGAGGGCTGGAACTTCCAGCTCACTTCATGAAGCTCACCACAAAGAGTGGTGAATGCAGTTATAGAAACAACTACACAGATAACTACCATAATCATGTGAATGAATGAAAGAACTGGAAATCCTGTCTGGAGTACAGGTAGGGGTGGGGTGGGATGGAGGGAGATTTGGGACATTGGTGGTGGGAATATTGCACTGGTGAAGGGGGTGTTCTTTACATGACTGAAACCTAATCACAGTCATATATGTAACCAAGATTTTTAAATAAAGGAAAAAAATTAAAAAATATATATACAAGAAAAAAATAAATAGTCATCATTGTCATAACATTTCACCTTTAGTATTTTAAGTAAAATGGGTTTTTAGTGCATGGGAAGAGAAAGAGAGGAGAGAGAAAAAGATGAAAGAAGAGAGAGAAGATAGATTCTAAAGAACAGCCAACAACAGAGCCAGCCAAGGACTGCAGGACTCTAGTGAGAGACAAAAATCACCCCAGTTCATTAAACTTCAGAAGTCACTTAACGGGCCCCGGGAGATAGCATGGAGGTAAGGCGTTTGCCTTTCATGCAAAAGGTCATCGGTTCGAATCCCGGTGCCCCATATGGTCCCCTGTGCCTGCCAGGAGCAATTTCTGAGCATGGAGCCAGGAGTAACCCCTGAGCGCTGCCGGGTGTGACCAAAAAAAAAAAAAAAAAAAAAAAGAAGCCACTTAACAATGCAATGCACACAAAAATTTTGTTCTTGTCAGAAGTATAGAAAATTCAGTTTCACCATATGGGGTACCTAAGCCATTTGGAGGTAAGAGCCCTTGCCCATTGAGGTGAAGGGTTTTATGAGAAATATGACTGTATGTCAGCCTGTCTCTGACCCTCCTGGAATCTTTCTTTCCTCCAGGAACCAGGCAGCACACTTGAGAAAACATGGATTAGCACCTGCTGGCTCTGGATGCATTTTGAGCTCAATGGGCTGAGAAATGAATAACAAAACCTAAATATTGAACCAAATACAATAAACATATTGGAATAGCGGAAAGCCAGACAGTTGCATCCTGGGGAGCCTATGAAAGCCTTACAAGAGAGTCAGGGCTGACCCTGCCTGGGAGAGACTTGCCTGCTACATGCTGAGATGGAAGTGCCCCCCCCCCAATGCCTTGTGTGGCTCACAGGTTCATTATAGCATAAAATGTGTGCAGAAATGTCACTTTGGTTGTGTGCTCTCAGCCTGTGACTGTCTCTCCGAGAGGATTGTGAAGGGGACGATGATGGGGTGAGTCTAAATTTAAATAACATCCAAAGGACTGACTGAGTGCCTCAGGAAGTTTCATGGATACTTGAAGCATGGATTTTTTTGTGTGGGAATAATACTTTTTATTGCTTTTCTATCACCCCTTTGTGGTGATAGAAAGATCATCTTTCTCTGCCTAAGAAGCTATCTCCTTCCTCATATTTCATACAGCTCCCCTAAAACCCTATCCCCTGGCATGAGCTAGCAGTGCTCCTGATCCTGTCTGTCCAGTGAGGTGTCACAGGGAAAGTCTCTTTTCTTCAGCTCATCCTCCTTGTAACTCTCATGTTCTTGTAGCTCTCACCATGTGAGATCTCACCTTGAATGGCTTGATTACTCATAAACCACTTAGCTTCTTTCTATCCCTGGGTCTGTCCACTTCCTGGGCCCAAGCAACCCTGTCCAGAAGTGGTAGGTGGTGGGCATTTCCAGGCAGAGGGTAAGGATGAGTGCCCCGCATTCCCTCTCATTCACTCCCTGCACAGCTGTCCCTCACACAGCTGTCTCCTTCATGTGATGTGGGTCCCTAGCTGTTAGTTAACTACAGTGGGTCACAGCCATCCTGCAATAATTTTGGCTTATTTTTAAATGGCCTGTCTATTTTGAATCTAGTTGTGAATGGCAATAAAATTAATCCTCAGTAGGTGAGTTGAAATGCACGAGGCGCTATTTATTACTACAGTCAGGCCATGAAGACAGGGTGAGTGTAATGACTGATGGCCATGGTAGGCCCCATTGCCTGCACTTGCCTACTTCACATCACAGAGACACATTGTTTATCTGCAATGACCACATACCCTGCCATTATTTTATTGCTTAATTACATTGCAACTCTTGCAAGCGCCAGTTGTAAGTCAAAGATAAATTTGAAATGAGAAACTTTCAGAGCATGTAAAATTCACTTTGATTTGTATACAGAACCCATCTGGCCATCTTTGAAAGCAATAAAATACACTTTCAAACTCCAAATATCAAAAGACTTACCATATTTTCCGGCGTAGAAGACGACTTTTGAAACAAAAAAAGTCAAAAGTCTTATACGCCAAGTATATCCCAAAAAATGTTTCTTTTTTTTTTTTTTAGTTTTTGGGTCAGACCCGGCAGTGCTCAGGGGTTACTCCTGGCTCCATGCTCAGAAATTGCTCCTGGCATGCACGGGGACCATATGGGGCACCGGGATTCGAACCGATGACCTTTTGCATGAAAGGCAAACGCCTTACTTCCATGCTATCTCCCGGGCCCCCGAAAAATGTTTCAATATGCTACTAAACTAAAATTGTCTGAGTATTGCCACGAAACGAATTTTCGAACTCGATCCTGCATCAATCACTGCAAGGCTGCTTGGACCGCCTCTATAACTCAGCCAATCCAAGCAGGCTTTTATGCCTACAAATTAGACAATGTTCTGGATCCGAATCTACACTGTCAAAAGCCTGCTCAAATGGGCCAGAGTCAGAGAGGAAGTCTATTACAGTATAACCTTTGAACCTTTGCTTGTTGTTTTGGCTCACTGTGGTACATACAGTTGCAGCACAGGAACCTTCTATCTGATACAGTGAATATAGACCTAACCCTATTTTTTAGCTGCAAAATTAGGGGATAGTCTTATATGCCCAGTCGTCTATACGCTGGAAAATACGGTATATCTCTCGATTTTTCTATAGCCTGGGAAATATTAGCAACTCACCAAAGTTTTCACTTATAATTAAGTCACTAATTAGTTTATGATTGGGCATGGGAGTCTATTAATTTGATATTAACATTAACAAAATGTAGCATTCAACTCAAGCCATTGTATTGTAAGTCACAATTATTAACCTCTAAACTAATTTTCCTTGCAAGCCTTTTGAGTATGGACAACACTTTAAATGTTAATTCTATTTAAGTGTTTAAGAAAGTATTGCCTTTAGGGTATATCTAAAATTGGATAGATGGAGTTCAGTTACTTTAATTAAAAATATTCAATTAGCTCAGACCCAGTTGAGTGTGAGTTCAGATATTACATTTCTGATTAATAATTACTAAGTAAATAAATATTAAATGGAGAGTGATTGATTCCCCCTCCCCAGAAACCTAAAGTCAAATACAATTACTCTTTACAATTAGGAAAATATCAAACTTTCAAAGAGACTTATTTACAAAATAAAAGATACCAGACCTAGCAGGAGAGGACATGCTCTGCCACCCCCCAAGTTTGTTCAATTAGAATAGAATGTTTTATTAGAACGTGTATGCTCTATTCTACAAGGTTACCCAATGGGCATATCAAAGAATTTCTAAAGATATTAAAATATTGCAAAGAGGATATTATTTTGTAAAAATATCTACTATTTTTCAAAAATATATTATTACGAAACAGTTGACAATGATTAATAGAAAAAAATATATAAAGTTTCTACAGCTTTGAGCTAAGTGACCTCCTGTATCACACTAGAATGATGTCTTTTCTGTCTGATGTACTCAAAAAATAGATATAATGTATGCTTTGGTTTTTGGGTCACACAGAGTAACTCAGAGGTTACTCCTGGCTTTCTGCTCAGGGATCATTTCTAGCAGGCTTGGGAGATTCTGTGAGATGCTGGGGATTGATGTCCAGTTGATGTCCAGTTTGCAAGGCAAGCTCCTTACCCAATGTATTATCATTCTGGTCCTGAAAAATGTGTGGTTTTTTTTTTTTGTTTTTTTTTTTTGTTTTTTTTGGTTTTTGGGCCACATCCGGTGACTCTCAGGGGTTACTCCTGGTTATTTGCTCAGTAGTCGCTCCTGGCAGGCACGGGGGACCATATGGGGAACCGGGGGGTCGAACCGCGGTCTGTCCTAGGTTAGCACAGGCAACTTATCTCTAGTGCCACCGCCCGGCCCCTGAAAAATGTGTTTTTAACATGTGTTATTGAATTTTAATTTTATAGACATTTTGGGAATTGAATTCCTTACATTATTCCATATTCTGCTACTTGTTCATCCTTCATTTACTGGAAATTTTTGTAGAGAGATAAAGATAAAAGTTGATGTTTACAGTAATAGGAACTATATTTATTGATAAGTTACTTCTCACTGACATTGCTAAAAACACTGAACACCACTAGGATACTCAACTGTAATTTCTGCCTCAAATAAATTTACATTGATGTTCTTAAGCAAAACCTTCTTTCCCCAGGGCCAATTTATAAGTTTCTCATTTTGTTGCTCATCATTTATCTTTGATGTATAGGGGTGTGTGTGTGCTCATCATTTATCTTTGATGTATAGGTGTGTGTGTGTGTGTGTGTGTGTGTGAGAGAGAGAGAGAGAGAGAGAGAGAGAGAGAGACTGAGACAGAGTCACATACAGAGAAAGGCTTTAATATCTGCACATCTAAATCTCTTTCATCTAGAATTCTCTCAGTAATTCCTCTGGTGGTCTTGTATGTTTCTTCTCTTCTCTTCTGTCTCTAAACTCTCCTGAGAATGCCAAGAAAGGCCCAGCAAAACTGTCTCCTGGAGGCTCCCAAACAGAAAGGCCAAGAAAGACTGAATGAAAACTGGCTACCAGAGGTGCCCCAGCAGAAAGGAATCTCCTTTGTCTGTGAAGGCAGGATAGAGGGGTCTGCCCCTGCTGTGAGATTAGCAAGTGGGAGAGAACCTGTTACCATTTCGTGTTTCTCTTCTCTTGTGTCTCCTGAAACTCTCAAGACCAAGAAAGGCCAGCAAAAACTGTCTCCTAGAGGGTCCAGAAAAGGTCTGCTTTGCTTCGTGGATGGACTCTCTTTCTAACTAATTAACACCACAGTAACACACAGAAAAAAATCACACTACACGCTTGACAATGGGAAACCTCACAGGCAAACACCATGCACAGAGAATGAAGATGTTAGCTCTGATTACCCCCAAAATATCAACCATCTGATTAATCTCTCAGATAAGACGTTTAGAATAGAAACATGGAGGATACTCATGGAAATCAAAGAAAACATAGCTCTAGCTGAACAGAACACAAAAATAAAAATCAGAAAACTACAAACTAAAATATCATATATGAAAAGCATGGTAACTGAACTGAAAATCTCAATGAAAAGTCTCTCCAACAGAATAACAGCAGCCAAGGTCAGAATCAGTGAACTGGAAGATAAAATGCAGAACAACTCCATATAGCAGAAGAGATTAGCAAAGAACATTAAGGCAAATGATCAAACAATGGAAAAAGGACTCAAAGAATGTGAACAGATGAAAATAGAAGTCTTTGTTAAACTTAACAGAAACAACATAAGAATCGTTGTAGTCCCAGAGACCCAGGAAGAAGATCCCCAGGAAGAATCAACAGTCAAAGACATTATCACAGAGAAACTCCCAGATTTAAAGACATCATGCAATCAAATCCTGCATGCCCGAAGAGTACCAGCTAAAAGAGACATGAAGAAAAGCACTCCAAGACACATCCTAATCACAATGACTAATCCCACATATAGAGCTAGAAAACTGAAAGCAGTAAGATCAAAGGGGAAATTAGATTTAAAGGAGCATCCTTAAGTTTACAGCAGGCATATAAAAAAGAATCCCTCAAGGCAAGAAGACGTGGTGAATTATCGTGACAAGACTGTACAAAATGAATGCTTCACCTAGAATACTGCGTCCAGTTTGACTCATGTCAGACTTGAAGGAATGGTACATAGCTTCATGGATAAGCTTAGAAACTTTACAAATGCTGGGGCCGGGAGAGTTAGCACAGCAGCATTTGCCTTGCAATCAGCTGATCCAGGACCAAAGGTGGTTGGTTCTTATCCCGGTGTCTCATATGGTCCCCTGTGCCTGCCAGGAGCTATTTCTGAGCAGACAGCTATGAGTAACTCCTGAGCACCGCCGGGTGTGCCCCCCCCAAAAAAAAAGAAAAAGGAAAAAGAAACTTTACAAATGCAAAACCAGCCTTAAAGGAAAAACTGAAAGATCTACTTTAAGACATACAGACTAACAGATACTACACGAAGGCATTAAATCCCATGACAATAATTTCCTTCAATGTCAATGGACTAAATGCACCAATTAAAAGATACAGAGTGACTAAATGGATCAAAAAGCTTAATCCAACCTTTTGCTGCCTATAAGAAACACATCTGAATAGTCAGAACAAACATAGACTCAAAATGAAAGGCTGAAGGAAAAGTATCCAAGCAAACAACACACTTAAAAAAGCTGGGGATCATATTAATATGAGATGACACAAACTTTAGACTTAGAAAAGTTGTAAGGGACAAAGATGGACACTTTGTACTAATCAAGGGATATGTGCAGTAGGAAGAAATTGCACTACTTAAACATATATTCGCCAAATGAGAGACCAGCAAAGTATCTAATACAATTATTGACAAATTTGAAAGAGGATTTTAATAATAGTACAATAATAGTGGGAGACCTCAACACAACCCTGTCAATACTTGCTAGGTCAACCAGACTGAAACTCAACAAAAATATATTAGCCCTGCCTAGTAGATATAAATAGGGCATTCCATCCTCAGAAAACTGGATACAGATTCTTCCCTAATGTATATGGGTCATTCTCCAAGATAGATGACATGCTGGCACATAAAACATATCTCCATAAAATCAAGAGGATAGAAATTTTGAAAGCTACCTTCACTGACAAAAGGCTCTGAAATTAGATGTGAACTACAAAGGGACACAGAAGAACTTTAACAACTGGAAATTAAACAGTCTACACCTGAAGAACCAGTGGGTTCGAGATGAAATCAAAGAGGGAATCTAAACTTTCCTGGAAACAAAAGACAATGAAGACACAAACAATCTGAATTTATGGGACACAGAACAAGCAGTACTGAGAGGAAAATTTATAGCTTTGTTAGCACACATCAGGAAGGAAGAAGGGGCAAGAATAGCTTAATGATGAAGCTTATAAAATAAGAAAATGATCAACAAAATGAAACAAAAATAGGTCGACAGAAGGAAATAACAAGCTTAGAATAGAAATCAATGAAATGGAAATCCAAAAAACAATCCTAAAGCAACGAAAGCAGAAGTTTGTTCTTTGAAATAGACAGGATTGGTAAAACTCACAAAGAAAGAGAGAGAAGCTTGATAACCCATATTAAAATGAAAGGGGGAAGATCAGAGACTACTTTGAGAAACTCTATGCCACCAAATATGAGAACCTGGAAGAAATGGATAAATTCTTGGACTCTTATAACCTTCCATGGTTGAATAAGGAGAAAGTAGAATATCTAAACACCCTCATCACTGTTGAGGAAATTAAAATGGTAATCAAATATCTGCCCCCAAACAAAAGCCTGGGCCCAGATGGACTTATTAATGAATTCTTCCAAACCTTTCAAGAAAAACTACAACCAATCTTGGCCAGGCTCTTTCATGAAATTGAAAAATTAGGAGCACTTCCAAATAGCTTTTATGATGCCAACATCACCTTGATACTAAAACCAGACAGACATGCTGCCAAAAAAAAAAAAAAAAAAGAAAGAAAGAAAATCACAGATCAATATCCCTGTTGAACACAGAGACAAAGATCCTCAACAAATTCCTGGAAAATAGGACCTAATGCCTCGTCAATTAGATCATTCACTACGATCAAGTAGGGTCCATCTCAGGAATGCAAGGATGGTTTAACATCCATAAATCTATCAACATAATACACAACAAAACAACAAGAAAAATAAAAAAATATATGATCATATAAATAGATGCAAAGAAAGCATTTGATACTGTCCACCACCCATTTTTTGATGAAAACTTTCAACAAGATGGGAATGAAAGGAACCTTTCTCAGTATAGTTAAGGCCATATATCACAAATCAAAGACAATTATTATCCTCAATGAAGAAAAATTAAAAGCATTTCCTCTAAATTCTGGTACAAGACAAGGCTGTCCTCTTTCACCACTTCTATTGCTATAGCAATTAGGCAAGTAAAAGGATATCAAGGGCATCCAGATAGGAAAGGAAGAAGTCAAGCTCTCACTATTTGCAGATGGCATGATGCTATACTTGGAAAACCCTAAAGACTTTACTAAAAAGCCTCTAGAAACAATAGATTCCTATAGCAATGTGTCAGGCTACAAAATTAACACACAAATATCAATGGCTTTTTTATACACCAATAATGATAGGAAAGAAATGGACATTAAGAAAACAACCCCATTCACATTGGTGCCACACAAACTCAAATATCAAAGGTCTTCTGTGTCCCTTTGTAGTTCACATCTAATTTCAGAGCCTTGTGGTCAGCGAAGGTAGCCTTCAAAATTTCTATCCTCTTGATTTTATGGAGGTATGTTTTATGTGCACGCATGTGGTCTATCCTGAAGCAATACCCATGTACATTGGAGAAGAATGTGTATCCAGGTTTCTTGGAATGGAGTGTCCTAAACTTGGAGAGTCAAGTCTAAAGTCAACATGACTAAAGATATGAAGAACCTGTATATAGAAAAATATAAAACCCTGCTCTGAGAGATAAGAGAGAAACCCAGAAATGGAAACACATAAACTGCTCATGGATTGGCAGGATTAATATAATTAAAATGGCAATACTCCCCAAAGCATTGTACAGATTTAATGCAATTCCTCTAAAGATACCCATGACATTCTTCAAAGAAGTGATTCAAACACTTCTGAAATTCATTTTGAACAATAAACACCCTCAAATAGCTAAAGCAATCTTTGGGAAAAGAAATATGGGAGGCAATACTTTCCCCAATTTTAAACTGTATTATGAAGCAATAGTTATCAAAACAGCATGGTATTGAAATAAAGACAGACCCCTCAGATCACTGAAATAGGTTTGAGTGCTCAGAGAATGTTCCACAGACATACAATCACCTATTTTTTTTTATAATAGAGCAAGATATTTTAAACGGAGCAAGGAAAAGCTCTTCAACAAATGATATTGGCATAACTGGTTAGCCACTTGCAAAAAAACTAACTCAGACTCCCATGTACGAAGGTAAAATCCAAATGAATTAAAGACCTTGTTATCAGATCTGAAACCATAAAGTATATAGAACAACAGGTAGGCAAAACACTCCAGGACTTTGAGACTAAAAGCATCTATCTTCAAGGAGGAAATAGTAATAGGGATGAGCATGGGGAGGAGGACAATTTGGGACATTGGTGATGGGAATGTTCACTGGTGAAGGGGGGTGTTCTTTACATGACTGAAACCCTACTACAATCTTATTTGTAATCAAGGTGTTTAAATAAAAAAATAAAAATAAATAAAGAAATAAAGAAACTCCTCTGGTGCTAGACTTGAGCTCAATCATCTCTGTAACCCAAACTCCTAGGACAATAGGTGACAAATAATAGCTAGTAGGAAATAATAGCACAATGAATGATATACATCTAAACAAATAAATGGCTTTTAAATAGGATAGTTCAAACATATCACATCAGTATATGTGATCTTCATTAGCAATTGCTAATGTTTGTTTAGGGAAAAATCAACAAAACATTGAGAAAACTAATAATAAGCCTCAGCTAATTAACAAACCAAATAATTTTTCTTTATAAGTAGATTTTAATAGGGAGATCTGATATAATCCAAAAATTTAGGATTGCAAGACACGAGATGAAATTATAGTTACTTTAGAAAAAAAATGCCTATCTCTCGCCAGGAATTTAGACAAAATATAGAATTTAATTAATCTTTTTAGCTGCTTTATAAGCTTGCTTTCTTTTATGTAGCCATAAATAATTATTTCAGAATTAAATTTATCACTCAATTTTTATAACTATTTGGGGGACTGGGAGGAAAAATAATGTATTTACTGCACTGGATGGTCATCATTGGCAACAATCCCCTTGTCAAAAATGTAAGACCTTAGCTGTTTTTATGTTTGAAGCAATATTGACATACAACCCACTTCTTGATGCATCGAAATTGGCAAATGTTCATAAAATAAAAGAGACTTGTAGACGCTGGACAATAAAAAATGAATCGGAAACAATATCTTTATGAGCACTTACTTTAAAGCAACATTAGAGTCTTGCCCAGTGTCCCATGGCCAAAAACAGCAGGGGACACTGTATCCAGGCAGTTTTTTTTTTTTTCAGAAGGAACACGTGCTTTGTTAAACTTGTTCAAAAATACTGAGTACTTGTCCACCCATGTTGGGTACTGCGGAGTTTAGGATGATGTTTGGATGCCATAAATGTATTGATTGCCTTTGATAATCTCACCGGAAATCACTGGTCCCTCATGTTTGGCTTTTAGGGGAACCCTCCCTCCCGTCTGCACTTTCCTAAACAGTCCGGGAGTTGACTTTTCAGCCAGGGCCAGAGGAAAAAGTCTTGGTGTATTTAAAAAAAAAGTGTCCGAGCTGTCAGGGACCTGTTTACAATTGCTCCTTGCAACCACTGCCCTTTCTCTAATGACTTCTAGAAGGCAGAAACTGTGTAGTGGGGATTATAAATCACGAGGTGGTTGCCTTGTTTTGACTCGAGACAGCCAAGAGGAACAGTCATGTTTCTAAAAAACAAAAACAAAAACAAAATAAAAGCAAAAAGGGGGGAATCTTTTTTTGTGTGTGTATCCCTGCAGCCTTTGAACGTGAGTGCGAAACATTTCCAGTTTTCTCAGATTCGCACATAGGTCCTGTCCCCTGTGGTGCCTACCTGGCTGTATAGCCCAGGGAGGATGGAATCAGAGGTGAAGGTGCTCAGTTGTGAGCTGCTCACATCTGCTTCCCGCCCTCACTACCAATGGCTGCTGCTTACAGCTGAAAGAAAGTGAACCAGATGTTCAACTTCTGATCTATTTTTTTCTTTTAAATCACCCTGACATATTAGTCTTTGTGAAGGGGTAATTTTTGAACCTCTAGCGCCATTTGGCCCATGTCCACAGTCTCTTTCCTGGATGGGCTGGGGAGGCATTGAGCCGCAGGCCTGCCTCCCCTTCTCACGAAACTGCCTGCTAGCCACAGTGCCGGAAACCTTATCGGCTGTGATGGGCCTGCTTCTCTGAGGGAGCCATGTGGGTCTTCCTCAATCAGCCTAGGCTCCCATGTGCAGGAAGAAAAGTCTGGCTGCCATGGAGCTACCTCTGTGGTGTCTCCGGTTCCCCTTTCTGCAGAGGTTTGGCCATCACCCTCCTGTCCGATGATGTAGGGCAGAGTTCTTCCATAATCCGAGATGTGAAGAAAAAGCTTCTATCATGATTTTTACAGTGAACATTGGAACATTTCAAAACAATAAATCTATTTTTCCTAATAAAAAAGAAAGACTGAGGGTAGTTTGGTTTAGTTAGTCCGCATTTTCAAGTTTTCATAATTGACAATGGAATTGAAAAGACTTTAGCTGTTTTATTATAAATGTCTTTTATTCTATAGTCAGCAATTTATATTAACAATAGAACAAAATTATATTTATGACACAGAATTATAGACCTCACATTATTCTGTAAAATTCGAAACATTAGTACACTGCTGATAAAGTAACAATTCCAAGTAAAACAAGAGTTCAAGTAATAATCATATAGTTGATAGGATAATTTACAGTATGCTTAATTATATAACCTACTGAATTGCAAGGGTTATAGTTGATTTATGTGCACTCTGTGATTTCAGAGAGATAAGCAAAACACATTGTTTTTAAATGATGATACTTTTAATTATGATTTTAATTTACATATAAAATATGCCTTTATTTTATTCTTTATTTTTAAGATTAAAGCTTTTTGTTTTATTTATATCTTTATTTAAACACTTTTATTAAAACAATATTGTAGTTGGGTTTCAGTCATATAAAGGACATCCACCTTTACCAGTGCAACATTATCATCACCAATGCCTCAAATCTCCCATCTCCTACACGCTACCTCTGCCTGCATTTGAGACAGGCTTTCTACTTCCCTCAATTATTCACATTGTTATGATAGTTATCAGTGTAGTTATTTCTCTAACTGCACTCACCAATCTTTGTGGTGAGATTCATATCTGGAGCTGGACCTTCCAGCCCACATTTCTATTGTCTCTGAGAATTATTACAAAAATATCTTTTATTTTTCTGAAAACCCATAGATGAGTGATAGTGTTCTCTATCTATCTCTCGCCCTCTGACTTATTTCACTCAGCATGATAGATTCCATGTACTTCCATGTATAGGAAAATTTCATGACTTCATCTCTCCTGATGGATGCATAATATTCCATGTGTATATGTACCACAGTTTCTTTAGCCATTCGTCTGTTGAAGAGCATCTTTATTGTTTCCATAACCTGGCTTTAGTGAATAGTGCTGCAGTAAACATAGACGTGAGGAAAGGATTTTTGTATTGTATTCTTGTGTTCCTAGGGTATATCCCTAGGAATGACATAGCTGGGTAGAATGGAAGCCCAATTTCCAGTTTTTGGAGGAATTTCCATATCACTTTCCATAAAGGTTGGACTAGATATGTGTGTCTTTTGGCCATTTGTATTTCTTCTTTGAGAAATTGCCTGTTCATTTCTTCCCCCCATTTTTTTGATGAGTTTAGATTTTTTTCTTGTTATTTTCTGTCAGTATCTTGTATATCTTTGATATTAACCCCTTATATGATGGGTATTGGGTGAATAGCTTCTCCTATTTCATTGGGTGGGTTTTGTATCCTAGGCACTATTTCCTTTGAGGTGCAGAAGCTTTCAACTTAATATAGTCCCATCTTTTCATCTCTGCTTTCATTTGTTTGGAAAGTGCTGTTTTCTCCTTAGACAGGCCTTTAGTTTCATGTCATGAGTGTCATACCTACATACTGTTATAGTTTCAAGTCTTATGTCAGGTCTTTTTTTTTTAATGTCAAGGTCTTTAATCCATTTGGATATGATCTTTGTGCATGGTGATAAATGGTAGTTTGATTACCCGTTTTTGAAAGAGGCTGAACAGTTCTCTCAACCCCACTTGTTGAAGAGGCTTTCCTTGTTCCATTTTTAATTTATTGCACTTTTTATCAAAGATTAATTGATTTTATTTCAGGGGAACATTTGTTTAATACTCAAGTCTATTCCACTTATCTGAATGTCTTTTTATTCCACTACCATGCTGTTTTAATGATTATAGTTTTGTAATACAATTTAAAGTTGGTTGAAAGTGATGCCTCCTATATTCCTTTTTCAAAGAATTTCTCTAGCTATTCACTGGGGTTCTTTGTTCCAGATGAATTTTAGCAGTGTTTGTTCCACATTTTTGAATGTCTTCATGGGTATACTTAGAGAGGTTGCATTAAATCTGTACAATGCTTTGGGGAGCATTGCTATTTTAATAAAGTTAATCCTCCCAGTCTACGATCAAGATATGTGTCTCCATTTTCATGTGTTCTCTTTTATTTTTTGAAGCAGTGCTTTGTAGTTTTTTTTTTTTGTATGGGTCCTTCACCTCTTTGGTTAAGTTGACTCCAAGGTATTTCACTTTATGTGATAATAATGGAAATGTGATTGTTTTTTATATCCATTTCCTCTTTATCATTATTGGAGTATAAGAAGGCAATTGGTTTTTGCGTGTTAATTTTGTAGACTGCCACTTTGCTATATGGATCTATTGTTCCTAGAAGCTTTTTGGTATTGTCTTTAGGGTTTTCTAAATATAGTATCATGTCATCTGCAAACAGTGAGAGCTTAATTCTTCCTACCCTATCTGTATGCCTTTGATATGTTTATTTTTTGAATAATCTCCATAGCAAGAATTTCCAGCACTATATTGAACAGGAGCAGTGAGAGAGGGCAGCCTTGTCTTGTACCCAATTTTAGGGGAAAGGCTTTTAGTTTGTCTTCGTTGAGAATAATATTTGCCATTGGCTTGTTATTGGTGGTCTTGGCTATACTGAGAAAAATTCCTTTCATTCCTATCTTGATGATAATTTTTTTTATCAATAATGGGTATTGGACATTGTCGAATGATCTCTCTCTGCATCTATAAATATGATCATGTGGTTTTTATTTATTTTTTGTTGATATTGTGGATTATGCTGATAAATTTACAGATGTTAAACCATCCTTGCATTCCTGGGATGAATCCTACTTGTTCGTGGTGAATGACCTTGATGAGGCTTTTGGATCCTATTTGCAAGAATTTTGTTGAGAATCTTTGCATCTGTGTTCATCGGGAATAATTTTCTGTAATTTTCTTTTATTGTAGTGTCTGTGTCTAGTTTTGTTATCAAGGTTAGCTTCATAAAAAAACTATTTGGGAGTGTTCCTAATTTTTCAATTTCAAGAAAGAGCATGAAAAGGATTGGCAGTAAATCCTCTTGGAATGTTTGAAAAAAATTGTTAGTGAATACATCTGGACCTGAGCTTTTGTTTTTGGGAAGAATTTTGATTACCATTTTAATTAATCAGGAGTGATGAATCTGTTTATATATGTTAGATCATCCAGGTCTAACTATGTAGTTCAAGAATTTATCCATTTCTTCCAGGTTCTCATGCTTCATGCCATACAGTTTCTCAAAGCAGTCTCTCATTACCCTTTGAATCTCTGCAGCACTTGTCATGATCTCCCCCTTTTCATTTCTAATCTGGTTTATTAAGTTTCTCTCTCTTCGTTTCTTTGTGAATGTTGCTAGTGGTTTATCAATCTTGTTTATTTTTTCAAAGAATAATCTTTTGCTTTCATTGATTTTCAAATTGTTTTGTTAATTTCCACTTTATTGCTATTTCTTCTAAGTTTTATTTCCTTCTGCCTACCTATTTTTGGTTCCTTTAGTAGATTATTTTCTAATTTGCACAGATCCTAGGATAAGGGTCTTCTGATTTCATCTCATGGTTAGGTTTTGAAGTAAAGCAACCTGCCCTTAGAGCAAATTGTTGCTGCTTCTTTATTGTCAGGGTGTCATCTGAATCTATCCTGGCACAAGTTGATGCTAGAGCAGTATTAATGCCTATCTCAGGAAAGTTTGATTCCTGGTTCTGGTGCAGGGAACTGTGCCAGTACTAAATTTGGAATCCAGGTATTGGGGTTCGATGGTTGATGTCCATGTACATGAGGTCTAATTCAAGTCCCCTTGGTGATTGTTCAAGGTGGAAGGCACGCCTGCATTAAATAATTCATGAGCTTTTATCCCTACTAGATAAGAACTTCTTTTTATACATAAGATTTCTCCATTTTAATGTGACTATGAAGAAAAAAGATGCCATATTGTATTATTGGTATATTTTGGGAGTAAAAATAATAAGCTATAAATAAATAATAAATTTAATAAATATAATATAAATACATATATAAATATAATACAAATATATAAATAAACAAGCTATGGCCTGGTTTTGAGCAGAGTTCTTATCACAAACACTATTTTTCTACTAGGATTTCCTGCTAAGCAGAGCCAAAATGCCCCAAAAGAAAAAGGAAATAAAGAGGAAATGGGGCTACCTCTACATAGGGAAATAAACACTAGGAGTTATAACTATTAGGGAAGTAAACATACAAAAACAATATAGGTATCCTCATTAAATCTTTTGAGGTAGTTTGTAGGGGGATAAGATCCAGGATACATTTTCATCTCACACTTTGGTCTGTGGAGTGTGTCCTCAAGCTGGGGCTCCCTATGGAGTTGAATCCAGTAGTAAGCAATAGTACACATTGAGGGGAGGAGAGAGAGAGAGAGAGAGAGAGAGAGAGAGAGCTTCATAGAATAAATCAGCGGGAGCTGTGACAGTAACTTCTTACTGGAGCAAGAGATGAGGTTCTGAAGGGTGTCCTTTTGCTTTGAGAGCTGGGTGGCAGCTTACTGGGGTAAGGGGAAGGTCCTGGTTCTTGAGGAGTAAAGAGGGTTAAATAGGGAGAGATAGTGGATCAGGGTTGAGGGGATGGGAAGATAAAAGGAATTGTTGAGGGTGGTGAATGAGGGGGGAGGAGAGATAATATGTAACAGGGCTATATATAATATAGGCAGAGATTATGTATAATCCAGATAAGACAAACATAGAGGAATCCACCACATATACACTCACACCTACTTATAAACAGGCATTAGAAATATAATAATAGGTTGTAGTTGGTGGTCTGATCTTTATGGGATGGGTCAGAGCACTTAAATAAGCTAGCACAAGTCGCCAAGGCTTCAGGCACCAGCTGACGATAGGGGACCTTCCCCCATCTTCACCCCTCCCCCAATTATGTCCCTGAGGCTTCCAGCACCTGTTGACGGTAGGGGACCTACCCCTGTCTCCACCCCACACCCCCATTGAGTCTCTGAGGTTTCTGGCGCCTGCTGAAGGTAGGGCACATTCTCCCGTCTTTGCTCCTCCCCCAATCGTGTCTGTGAGGCTTCTGGAGCCTGCTGACAGTAGGGGACCTCCCTCCATCTCCACCCCTCCCCTGATCACTTCTCTGAGGTTTCTGGGACTGACAGACAATAGGGGACCTTCCTATGTCTCCGCTCCTCCCCCACTGCATCTCTGAAGTCTCCAGCGCTGCTGGGACGGGCTAGGAATGACAGACGGGAGGGGTTTCTGGCAGAGGCCTAGAGGGGGCGGAGCTCCCTGACTTCCAGATAGGGGGAGAGGACAAAGGGGTAGGCTCAACAGCACCCTCGGCCATTGTGGCCAGGAGCAGTACTGCACTGGCTGGCACAAGAGGGGCCAGCAACTAATCAGGCTCCACTAGAGGACACTCTAGAGGTCAAACCTCAGCCAGCCCGCCAAACAGTCCCACCCAGAGCTGCAATCCAGAGAAGGGACCAAGCACACATCACAGGAAGTAAAAACAGGCCAAAATTGGAAGGCACTGGTCTCCAAACCACACCAAGTAATGGAGAGAAACATGGGTAAACTGAGGAGGACCCTAACAGCTGGTGACACGGAAAGAAACCCTAGTAAGTTCCTAAGTCCACCAAAACACACAGATTCAACAGACGAAGATTTTTTTTTGGTTTTTGGACCACACCCGGTGACACTCAGGGGTTATTCCTGGCTATTTGCTCAGAAGTCGCTCCTGGCAGGCACAGGGGACCATATGGGGAGCCGGGGGATCGAACCGCGGTCCATCCTAGGTTAGCACAGGCAAGGCAGGCACCTTAACTCCAGCGCCACTGCCCGGCCCCCGAACAGATGAAGATTTAAAAGCAGCCATGAGAAAGGAAGTACAAGTCATGGTAAAGGAAATGAGAGAATTGCTAGCCATTGAGTACAAGAAATCCATGGAAGAACAAATTAGCCAAATAAAAGAAGATCTTATACAAAACATAAGAGACTGTATAAAAAGGAATTAAAGGAGTTAACAGACACCGTAAAAAGCCAAATGAGCAGAATCACATAGTTGGAGAAGCACATAGAAGTACTCGAAGGAAAACTACAAAGAAAAAGCAACCAGGAACCCAAGAAGGAAATAAGAGGCAAGGCACTGGAAGGAAAAGTTCAGTACTTAATGAACTAAGACAAAAGAAATAATCTAAGAATTGTAGGCATACCAGAAGGGGAGGAAACAGGGAAAGGGGAAGAACAAGTAGTTAGGAAAATAGTATTTAGGGAAATAGTATTAGAAAACTTCCCCACCCTTTGGAAAGACAACTCTGTGCAAATCCAGGAAGTGAAAAGAGTCCCCAATAAAATAGACCCTAATAAACCAGCACAAAAACATATAGTAATCCAAATGGCAAAAAAAAAAAAAAAAACAAAGATAAAAATGAACTCCTTTAAGATATAAGGGGGAAAATCCTCAAGTACAAAGGAAGGGACATAAGAATCAAACCAGATCTCCCATTTGAAACAATTCAAGCAGGAAGACAGTGGAATGAATTATTTACAAAACTGAATGAAAGAAAATTTCAGCCTAGGGTACAATACCCAGCAAAACTATCTTTCATATGGGATAGTAGCCTAAAAACATTCTCAAACAAAAACAATCATACATTATTTGTGCAAACAAAAGTAATTCTAAACGACCTACTCAGAGACTCAATCCAAACCCTGATTATAACAGCAACCACCCAACACAACACAACTGCACAACAGCCCTCTCTCAATAATCTCCCTAAATTGTAATGGACTAAACTTTCCCATTAAATGATACATAATGGGGCCGGTGGTGGGCCAGAGGTAAGGCACCTGCCTTGCCTGCGCTAGCCTTGGAAAGACCGCGGTTCGATCCCCTGGTGTCCCATATGGTCCCCCAAGCCAGAAGCGACTTCTGAATGCATAACCAGGAGTAACCCCTGAGCATCACTGGGTGTGGCCCAAAAACAAAACAAAACAAACAAACAAACAAAAAGATACATAATAGAGAACTGGATTAGAAAACATAAACCGGACTTCTGCTGCCTGCAAGAAACACACCTACAAGTACAAGACAGGCATAAACTTAGAATAAAAGGATGGAAATCAATTTTTCAGGCCAATGGAAAACAAAAAAGAGCAGGGACAGTCATTCTTATATCAGACCAAATTCCATTCAACCTCAAGAAAGTGATGAGAGACAAAGAGGGTCATTACATACTAATCAGGATAACACTAGATCAAGAAATACTAACCCTGGTCAATATTTTTGCACCTAGTGTAGAGCCATCAAAATATGTGAGGCAGTTGCTCGTTAACCTGGAGAAACATGAAGGGAAATATGATAATAGTAGGAGATGTTAATACTCCACTGTCACCACTGGACAGATCCACGAAACATAAAAATAGTAAAGAAATAAGAGCCCTAAATGAAAAATTAGAAGATCTGGGGCAAATAGACTTATATAGGGCCCCCAAACTCCAGAAAATAGAATACACATTCATCTCAAGCCCTCATGGAACTTTCTCCAGAATAGACCATGTCCTGGGATATGAATCCAACTGTACAAAACCACATAGGTAAGGATCATTAGAAGCACACTATCAGATCACTATCTAACAGAGGTCAAAATTGACTGCAAAAAGTAGCAATTGAGTAAATCCAACACTGGAGATTAAACAACATGCTGCGCAACAATAGCTAGATCAAGGAAGAACTAAATGAAGAAATAAAAAGATTCCTTGAAACAAATGATAATAAAGAGACAACTTGTCAAAATTTGTGGGGCACAGCAAAAGCAGTAATTAGGGGAAACTCATAGCAATACAGGCCTATGTCAAGAAAGAGGAAAATGACAAGATCAACTGTTTAAAGGATCATCTCAAGGAATTGGAACAACAGCAGCAAAGAAATTCAACCACAACCAGAAGGCAAGAAATAATAAACCAGAGCAGAAATAAACAACACAGAAACTAAGGAAAACAATACAAAAATCAATCAGACCAGGAGTTGGTTTTTCAAAAAAATAAACAAGATAGACAAACTACTGGCAAAACTCACCAAAAAAAGAAGGAAACCATCCAAATAAGTAAGATCACAAATGAAAGGGGAGAGATTACAACAGAACCCCAAGAAATACAACATATCATGAGATCATATTATGAACAACTATACTCAGGCTAGAGAAATCAGTAGAAATCGACAGATTCCTGGAAAAATACCATCTTCTGAGACTGGAAAAGGAAGATCTGGAGAGTCTAAACAGACCAATCACTTCAGAGGAAATTAAAGATGTAATTAAGAAACTCCCTAAGAATAAAAGTCCAGGCCCAGATGGATTTACAGGTGAATTCTATCAAATATTCTGAGAAGACTTACTACCACTTTTCCACAGACTCTTCCAAACAATCAAAAAAAAAAAAAAAAAAAAACAGGAATCACACACATTCCCAAAGAGGGCAAAGACACCACCAAGAAAGAAAACTACAGACCAATCTCACTAATGAACATTGATGCAAACATACTCAACAAAATCTTAGCAAACCGAATCCAGCACTTCATCAAAAAGATCATACACCATGACCAAGTGTGTTTTATCCCAGGAATGCAAGGTTGGTTCTACATATGCAAATCAATCAGCATCATACATCACATCAACAACAAAAAGGACAAAAACCACATGATCATATCAATCTATGCATGTTGGAGACTGCTTGGCCTTACTAAAGCCCTTTTACTAGAGAGCAAAATGGAGTTTCTGGTCTCTGAGCTGAAAACTGTCTATGTGACAAATAGCATGCAGCTGCAGGCATTTAATTTCCCCTGGGCCTAAAAGAAAAATGAGTTTTACTACATACCTAAAAAAAAAGTTTGACCACTTTCCAGTAAAGATAGGGTAAACAGGACCCAAATGGAGATTAGATCTTATATCATGTTGAACAGGACCAATGTATGTCATGTAACCAAATTCCAACCTTGTGATGTATACCTTTTTAAAAAAACAAACAAACAAACAAGCAAAAAAAATGCCTTGCCCCCTATTCCTTTGTTTGGCCTTCACTATAAAAGCCAAGTCTCCCCCATAATAAAATCGGACTCTTGACCGGATCGCTTTCGTCTTGAGTCTCATGGTTTTTTCCCAGTCCCTTTATTTCAGGTTGGAGTCCTCTTCGTGACTTGTGAATAACTTTTGTGACCTCCAGTTTCTCCCGCGGGCCGGGGTCCCTGGGGGTCCTCATATGCAGAGAAGGCATTTGACAAAATCCAACACCCTTAAATGTTGAAGGCACTCAGCAAAATAGGGTTAGAAGGCACCTTGATCAAGATAGTTACAGCTATCTTGATTAAAGATAAAGATACAGTTAAAGGCCCTCAGCCAACATTATCTGTAATGGTGAAAAGCTAGAAGCATTTCCATTAAGGTCAGGAACTAGGCAAGGCTGCCCACTCTTTCCACTCTTATTCAATATAGTCTTAGAAGTTCTAGCAATATCAATCTGACAAAATAAAGGAATAAAAGGAATCCAAATTGGGAATGAGGAACTCAAGCTATCTCTTTTTCAGACGATATAATGATATACATCGAAAACCCTAAAGAGTCCACAGTAAAACTCCTAGAAACAGTTAACCAGTACAGCAAAGTGACTGGCTACAAAGTCAATAAAAAAAAGATAGTAGCATTTCTGTATACAAATAACGAAGTTGAGGAGAGAGAGATTAAAAATACAATCCATTTAAATAGTATCAAAAAATATTAGTTACCTAGGAATCAACCTTACAAGGGAAGTGAAGGACCTATACCACGGAAACTTCATAATACTTCAGAAAGAAATTAAAGAGAATCTAAGGAAATGGAAGAACATCCAATG
Source organism: Crocidura indochinensis (assembly GCA_004027635.1). Classification (NCBI taxonomy): domain Eukaryota; kingdom Metazoa; phylum Chordata; class Mammalia; order Eulipotyphla; family Soricidae; genus Crocidura; species Crocidura indochinensis. The sequence continues at coordinate 8,078 of PVKC010003684.1, read as the reverse complement.
CTCTTGTATAGGTAAAATCAACATAATCAAAATGAATATCCTACCCAAACTACTATATAGATGTAATGCAAGTCCTATCCAAATTCAGACATCAATCTATCACAAAATTCATCTGGAACCACAAAAGACCCAGGAAAGCCAAACACATATTGAAAAACAAGAAGCTGGGTGGCATCTCTTTACCTAACCTGAAACTATACTATAAAGCCACAGTGATCAAAACAGCATGGTACTGAAACAAAGACAGGACCTCAGACCAATGGGTAAGAACAGAATTACCAGTCATAGACCCCAGATATACAGGCAACTAATATTTGACAAAAGAGTCAAGAACTTGGAATGGAACAAAGAAAGTCTCTTCAACAAATGGTGTTGGTACAACTGGAAAACCATATGTAAGAAATTGAAAATTGACTCATACCTCACTTCTTATACAAAAATCAATTCAAAATAGATCAAAGATGGGGGCCGGGTGGTGGCGCTGGAGATAAGGTGCTTGCGCTAACCTAGGACAGACTGCGGTTTGATCCCCCGGTTCCCCATATGGTCCCCCGTGCCTGCCAGGAGCGACTTCTGAGCAAATAGCCAGGAGTAACCCCTGAGCGTCACCGGGTGTGGCCCAAAAAAAACCAAAAAAAAAAAATAGGTCAAAGACCTTGAAATGAGACCTGAATCCATAAAATTTATTAAGAATAAAATAGGCACAACACTTGAATACCTATATATCAAAAAGGTCTTCGAGGATGGCAAGAACTTTAGCATCAAACATACACAAATGGGACTGCATCAAACTATAACGCTTCAGCATGGAGGAAGAAAACCTACTTAGCACAAAAGATAGTTAACTGAATGGGAAAAATCTTTGCACTCAACACGTCAGATAAAGGGCTGATATCTAGAATATACAAAGCACTCAGAAAGCTGAGCCACCCCAAAACAAATAAAGGCATAAAAAATGGGGAGATGAAATGAATAGAAAATTCTCTGAGGAAGACCAAAGGCTGGTCAACAAACACATGAAAACATGCTCACCTTTACTCTTCATTAGGGAAATAAATCAAGACAACAATGAGGTACCACCTTACACTAGTGAAGATGACTCACATAAAAAATAATGGGAACAAAATCTGTTGGTTGGGATGTGGCATGTAAGGCACTCTCATCCACTGCTGGTGGGAATGCCTCCTAGTCCAACACATATGGAGAACCATCTGGAGAGTGCTCAAGGAGCTCAGAATTGAGCTGCCATTTCACCCAGCAATTGCTCTCCTAGGTATCTACCCCCAAGTCAGAAGGACATTCATCCCAAAGTATGTGTGCACCACACTATTTATCACAGCACTCAGTATTATACTATATATATTAGCCAAGTTTTGGAACCAACTTCTATGTCCAACAACAGATGAGTGGATCATTAAGATGTGGTATCTATACACAATGGAATACTAAATGGCAGTCAGAAATGATACAATCACAGACTTTGCAGCAACGTGGATGTTAAACAAAGCAAGCCAGAAGACGAAAGATAAACACAGAATTATAGCACTATTCTGAAGTACCTAGAATAGACACCAGATATACCACCAAAACCCTGTGATTAAATAACAGGGTCCAAAAGGATAGAAATCTCAAACACTGTAATAATCACCATATACTGGGAGGTAGAGCTCAAAACAAAGGGAAGAGAAACAACACAAAGCCCGACTACACATTATATCATAAAGAAACCAGCAACAGCAGAAACATCAGCATAGATAGAACAGGTATGCAATTACTGTTTTACTACAAAGGCCCATAATAATTTACTAGGGATCTTATACAGGATTACAGATAAAGATTATGACAGGAAATTACTGAGTCCAACGGAAACATTTCAAAACATTATGGTTGAATGCCTTAACCTTAACACATTTAAAATAACCTCTCAGTTTTTGTGCCCATAGGGGTTCCTGGATACAAAGGGTGAATATCCTACGGTGGTACTTCAGTGCTCAGTCACATGAGGCACCATACTCAGCTTGCATCATGAAAATGTCCGGCTAAAACTCTTTAACATACCTTTTATCTCTAATCCTTCTTTTAGGACCTGAAGCACGTGACCAGCCAGACCACCAAAGCAACAACCGTGATATACAGATTTTTACTACAGGGCTTAAGCATGGAACATGGTAAAGCAAACTAACATGCCCTTGCTTTTTTACCCTCTCTTCTCATTACTTCATATTTTTGTTGTTGTTTTATAATTGCTGGTTTGTTTTGTTCTGTTTTATTTTTCCTTTTATCTCTTCTTGTCTCACTCTTCTTCCACCTTCTCCTCCTCATTATCATCAATTCAATCCATGTCAAATAAAAACCACATGGTTACCTCCTCTATAGGAAAGAAAGCTGACATATAGGGTGATGCAGACAATGCTGCAAAGGGTAAACTCCTATATAGATAGACCTCACTAATACAATGGTTAATATTCAAGACATGACACCTTTGCATATCCAAAAGTTGATCTATTAGTTTCCTTTCCATACAAGTATGATACCTAACTATCTTTCTGTACTCAGCGCATCTCTTGCCCTACCCACCTCTACATTAATACATACCTAAGCTAACTTCTATATGTTTATATGTGGGCAGGAGCACACAGAGATAGGAATCTTCCTTAAGAGACAAACAAAAACCACAAACAACCCATACCTATACCCTATATAACCCTTTCCATATACTATTCCCTCTCCCCGCTTAGAAATCTGACTATTCCTTCACTCATCAATCCAATACCCAATATCCCCACCATATTATAACTCTTCACCCTCAGTTCTTTACTTATTAGGCTTTAAAACCAATCTCTACCCCAACAAACCAGTACCCAGAACCCAAGTGAAGAGACACCCACTCAAACTCACATTTCGTTCCCGGCAAGAAAATATAGCCAACACCCCGACTGACTCATACAGTGAGGCCCTCCTAATCACCTCTCCCTAATACGGACTGTGGCTTGATACCGGATTAACTCCAAAAGAAACCCCACTGAAAGAACTCTACCCAAGACCTCTACCCAAGACCTCCCTGCCTGGAGCCCACACCTCACAAGGAAATCTCAAAAGACAATGGGAAAGCCTATACTTTCATCCTAAGTATAGTCCTATCTAATACTACCTCTTATACTGTTTCTCCCCAAATGTAAAATAATCTCCTGTATCACTTTCTCCCTTTTTTCTTTGTTTTTTTTCTTTTCCTGTTCATTTTTTTCTTATTATTTGTGTTGTTTTAGTTTTTGCTTTTTGATTTGACTTGTTTTTTGCTTCTTTTGGGTCACAGCTGGTGGCACTCAGAGGGTGCTCCTGGTTCTGTCCTTGGAGGTTGCCCCTTGTGGGATGAGGGACCATGTGGGATGCCAGGATCTGAGCCACTGTCCTTCTGCAGAAAGAACTGACGCCTTGCCTCCATGCTATCCCTCCCAACCCAACATTATTCCTTTAATTACGCCTTTTATTTAATCTTTTTAAAAGAAACTCTTTTTTCTTTAGATATGTATGAGCATATATATTTTTTAGTTTTTGTCATGTGTCTTTCTCTTCTCTCTCCACCCCCAGATCCACCAGCAATATAATGTAGCACCACTTCTTCCTGCAATGCCATATTAAAATAGAGGAAATTTTACATTAATAACAAACTTATCTACTAGGGATAAGAACTCATACTTTTTTTACAACACAGGAATATCTCCCACCCTGAATGTATGTCATGTGGAACCAACCTAGACTCCAGAGAAATAGACACCGACCATCCAGCCTTGACTCCTGGATCCCAGACATAGAAACAACAAAGTTCTCCACAACAGTTCCAGAAACCAAATCCCCTCCAGGGTATTCATGATGCTGCTCTGATGCTAACACATGACAGTTTTAAATTGATGCCTGACAAAGAGGAAATGGGAACAACTAGATGTAATAGCAAGTTATCCTTCCTCACCAGCCAACGATAAGACAAAATCAGAAGACATGTAACCTTTGATCTGTGCAAAAGTCAAGATCACTATATAGAGATGACTTGTTACAACCAGGACTACACAGTACGCATCCTGGGACCAACATCAACAACAACGAAAAGCTCTAACGTAGCTTTTGGTCTACAATCTTTTCAGCAAGCAAGATATCCAATTCCAGAGGTCTGACTGAGACAACCGAAATTGATGGGTCTTTCAGAAACATAACCAAAGACTCTATCCCAGGCTCCATCCTAGGAGCAACATAATGACCAAGAGCACTAACTACAGAAGATGAATTAAAACGACACTGAAGAAGCAGAACAGCTAGAACCACAAAGAAAGCCTTCATCATAAGCTTCATTCCTTGAGATGCACAGTCACCAAGATCACTAGATACAGAGGTCTGATTTTAGCATACATAATGAACCAGAAGTCTTCCATACACCACAAAAGCACCAAGGGGAGAGTAAATGATCATGCAAGGAGTCTATAGCTAATCCCATGACAGTATACTTCAGGGGTGGAGAACCCTGTATCTCCTAGCTCAGGGGAATTCCTCTATAATATTCCCAATAGTTATGCAGTGGGGGGAAAGAAAAAAAGCACAAAATAATCATTTTCCACGTATATATTTATTGATTGATCGATTTTTTGGCGTCCTTATTTTGGTGTAGATATTGAAGTTGGTGTCTTCATTTTTATTTTACTTTATTTTATTTTATCTTATCTTTCTCTTTCTTTTTGCATTCCGGCATGATTTGATTTCAGAACTGAGACTGTTGTGTGGTGCTTGTCTTTATTGCTGTGCTCACTGGATATTTAATTTGACATTTCTTTCTGTATTGTTGTGGTGCTTCAATTACCTTTTTCAAGTCCTCTCTCAAACTGAGGTTATATCCTCTAGAAGGACTCTACCTATTTTCAGCATATTTGATTTTTTTCTTATTTTTTACCCCATTCTAATTGTTTTTCTTTCCCTCAAGTAAAACCACATAACTCAATTTATCTAGCTCAGCCTCTCAAATAGAGGAAGAAATAAGGGAGGTCACAGGACCAAACAGATATATGATCAATAACAGTAAGCTAGACAAAGAGGGGACCACCTACTCTAGTAGCCAAGGGGTGATGGTGGGGGATATGGGTTGCAGAAAGGGAATGGGGATAGGGGAGAGAACAAATTTGGTGATGGGTATTCCCCTGATTCAATGTTATTATGTACCTAAATACTACTGTGAAAGATATGTAAGCTATTCTAATCAAAATAAAAATTAAAAAAAATAAGGCTAGCACATTGGAGGGGAAAGATTTTCTAATTTCTAAGTCCTTCATCGATGGCGGAGGTAAACTTTGCTAACTGAAACTTTTGGGGTTAGATTGTGCATTTTAAAATAAACATAGCTTCACATCTAGAATACTAATCAATATGGTAATGAACACTATAATTGGGGCCTACCCCATGTAGTATTGTTCACCATGTCCTTGTGCATTGAGGTCCCTTTCCTTAAAAAGGAAACTGCCAATATTGGTATTATGATATAATAGTAACATAGCTTGAATTGAGAAAGAAGAAAAAAATAATAGTAATATGAAAAAAAACATACTCAGTCTTTAACAAAAGTCTATGGTGTACATTTGCCTATTTCACTAGTCTCTATGAACCTAAGCATTAGATCCTAGTAGCAAATGTAATCAAGGGGGAAATAGATAAACAGGAGTGTTTTGTCAAAACATTGTATAATGAGCACTGTACTTAAAGTCTAATATGATAGAACACTAAATTGTGAAATTTGGTTATCCAAGAACCACTGTGAACAAAGAAGTTAAAGTGTTATTTTATACATAAAAAAATAAGGCACTGGGACAGGAGAGATAGCATGGAGGTAAGGCATTTACCTTGTATGTAGAAGGACAGTGGTTCAAATTCCGGCATCCTATATGGTCCCCTGAACCTGCCAGGAGCAATTTCTGAGCGTAGAGCCAGGAGTAACCACTGAGTACTGTCGGGTGTGACACCCCCCCCCCCAAAAAAAAAGACACTAGGACATATTTATAGTGAGCAATGCAGTGAGTCTCTGGTTTCCAAACGTATTCCACTCCTGTTTCTGTGGATAAAAGCATTAGACCATTAGTATAGGAATTTCTAGTGAGAAGTTGATTGGACACCTCTTCAATCTAAACAGATGATTCTATTGTTGCAGTTTTCTTTGTAGTATAAAAGAGAGCAAGGCTTTGTGTTTCTCCTCTTCCAGTTAATTTGTTTCCTTCTCCTAGCTATAACCTGGCAACTATGGTGTTCAGCATATCTACCATTCAGACCACTGTGTTTCTTCATGAAGTTTTATGAATACCACATATAAACATCTTCTGGCTTACTTCAGTTAACATAATATTTTCTAGTTATTTTAATGTTGCTGAAAATTGAATTGCAAATTAAATGATATCTTATTGTTATGTAGTATTCCATTGTGTATATATACCACAAGTTCATGATCCACTCATCTGTTGTTGGATATCTAGGTTGATTGCAGTCTTAGTAATTGTACAGAGTGCTGCAGTGAATAGTGGTGTGTATACATACTTTTGGATGAATGTCTTTCTATCCTGAATAGATATCCAAGAGAAGGAATGCTGGTTCTTCAGGTAGCTCAATTTTGAGTTTACTGAGAACCGTTCATACTGCTTTCCATAGATTTTGGACCAGGTAGCATTCTGATCAGCAGTTGATGAGAGTTCCCTTCTTATTACATTTGCTCCAACACAGATTGTTCCCATTATATTTAATATGTGCCATCCTAACTAGTGTAAGATGGTACCACATTATTTTCTTGATTTGGACTCCCCTAATGATAAATGATGATGAACATATTTTCATGTGTCTGTTTGCCATCTGTTAGTCTTTCTCAGAAAAATGTCTCATTTCTTCTCCCCATTTTTAAGGTTTTGTGTAGCTGACATTTGTGAGTACTTTGTATATCTAGATATAAAACATTTATCTGATGTGTTGAGTGCAAAATTTTTCCCCAATAAGTTAACTATTTTTCAGTTCTTTCTTTTTTGTTTATTTTTGTTTTTCAGACATGCCCGGTGACACTCAGGGATTACTCCTGGCTATGCGCTCATAAATCTCTCCTGGCTTGGGGGACCATATGGGACACCAGGGGATCATATCGTGGTCAGTCCTAGGCTAGCATGTGCAAGGCAGATTCCTTATGTTCTGCACCACAGCTCTGGCCCCAGATGTCTTTTAGTTTTAGCCAGTATTTCTTTGGCCATAAAGAAACTTTTTTGTTTGATGCAGCCCCATTTATTTAGGATTGATACTAATTAATGCATCCTACCATCAAAGACGTTTATGTGGTTTAAGTCTTAGAGTGTTCTGCCTAGGTTTTCCTGAATGAACTTTATTTTTGGGATCTAATTTTAAGGTCTTTAATATATTTTGAGTTGACTTTTGTGTAAGGTGTGAGGTATGGATCAACCTTTAATTTCCTACAAGTGGTTATAAAGTTGTTTTGACACCATTTATTGAAGAGATTGTCTTTGTTCCATTTCAAATTCTTGGCTCCTTTGTCAATTATTAGTTGACCATATATTTGTGGTATGACACTGGATATTCTATTTACCCATGTAGTCTGAAACTCTTTCTTTGTTCTAGTACTATGCTGTTTTTCTCACAATGCCTCTGTATAAAGCTTCAAGTTAGGTAAGTAGGTTTCACCCAGTTTCTTGTTTTTCTATATGGATTTGGCTAACCTAGGTCTTTTGTGGTTCCACATGAACTTTATCATTGATTGTTCTAAGTTCTTAAAATGATCTGTTGATATTAAAGTAATCTTTAAGAAGGAAACATCACTTTCCAAACAAGTGGAAGCAGAGATAAACAAATGGGACTATATTAAGTTAAGAAGCTTCTGCACTTCAAAGAAAATAGCGACTAGGACACAAAGACCATCCACATTATGGGAGAGACTATTCACCCAACACACGTCAGATTAGGGCTAATATCTAAAATATGCAAGGAGTGAGAGAACTTAACAAAAAACCCATCTTACCCCATTAAATGGGGAGAAGAAATGAATAGACACTTAAAAAAAA
>PVKC010003683.1:5468-38246 GCA_004027635.1 Crocidura indochinensis | reverse complement strand
GATATCACACATTTGTATCTAGATGTCTCAGTCTCTGCACAGGTCAAGGAGTAGCACTTACGGAGAAGTCTTTGTTCGTGATTTCAAAAGTTCTGCTTCCTCAGTGTCATTTTGATCTGTCTTTTGCGGTTGGTGGTCTTGGGCCTTGCGTTGATCCTCAGGTGTAGCCTGGGATATCGTCTTTTGTTATGTTTTCTGAAGACCTGTTCAGTTGCAATTGTCTCATTCAGGTTATTCTTAATGATATCAGAGAAACATACTGATTTGCAAAGATCAAACCCATGTTGGCATCATACAATACAAGCATCCTATCCTCTATATTATTATTCCAGTTCTATGATTTACTATAGAGACATAAAACTTATTCTAAATTTAAGATGATGCTTGACCCAGTCTGGAATAGGTGAAAACACACATATTGGTTTTTTATGATTGGGTACAAAGTAGTTTTTATGATTGACACAGAGTAGTTCAATCTTGTGGAGACCCTTGGCCTTCACCCCCTATATGTAGAAAAGCTTCCTATTTGTTTCTTCCTTCAAATTGGTCCCTGTTGATTATATTAAAGTTCTATATATTCACTATTTTCAGCATGATTTCCCTGTATTTTTTGGGATAAAAAGGTCATATGGCTCTTTGTGCTTTGTATTTTGAGTCTTAGAGATATTTTATCACCTAATTTTGTAGTTGTTTTGGGGCCCACACACAGTGCTGCTCAAGCGTTATTCTTGACTCTGTGTTCAGAATTTACTCATGATGGGTTTGGGGGACACACAGTATGCTAGGGATTGAACCTGGGTCATCCTCATGCAATTCTCTTTTCACTATTATTCCTGCCTCATTTTGGTTTTGTCTTCTCCATGTCTGGCCAAACCCCAAAGTGAGATGTTTTGAAAAACTGAGCCATTAATCATCTCTAAAAAATGTTAGGATCCTCTTATAAATGAAGGACTGAATAACATTTATTAAAAAGATAGCAATGTTTGCCATAGTTTCTAAACCCACAAACTGGTATAATATACTCCTGAAGAAGATAAATGGTTGTTTTATGTAAAGCAGTCAGTTCCTGGAAAACCATTTCATTTTAAAGTGAGGTATAAAATAACAGATTGAGCTGTTTTTCTATATAACTAGAAAAACAAAGTTTGGAATTGTGATGGCATTTGGTTTATTTTCTTAGTATTTTAATGAATTGTTTATTGTCATATAATATTGTTCAACATAATTTTATAGCATAAAGCAACCATCAGAATTGTTCTCATTTTATGTCTATGGATATCTGGGCCTGAGAAGTCCTAAATTGGCTCAAGCAGCCTTGGTTTCATGATCTTATATTCATATATATGTATCTATATTGCATATATACATACACATATTCTAATATTTATGAAAATATTAATTTATCTCTATTAAACACAAATACAGGAATTTTATATATAATACACTTTCTATGCTGTAAAATGTTAATTCTGATAATAATGTGAAGCCATCAATTACCAAAACTAACAATTACCACATTACTTTATTATGACAACAACCATACTTTTTAGTGGTGGGATAGCCAAACTTTAGAAAATAGCTTATTTCATCATTCATCAGTATAGTGGGAAATGTATTGTCTTATAGTTTTGGAAGGTAGACATCTGAAGTCAAGATTTTGACAAGATCATGGTTTATTTAAAGGTTCTAGTGGATAACCAAATCTTGGTTTTCCTGGGGTTTTAGTAGCTAGTGAAAAACTTGTCATTCTTTGTCTTATGGTTGTGTATTTTCAATATCTGCCCCTGTTTTTTGTACACCCCTCTTCCCTCTATATGTCTCTGTGTGTCATTCATCTTATTATGAAAAAAAAACTGTTGGATTGTTTTATACAATGAGTCCATAGTAAATTAAATACTTATATCTACTGATAACTTACTTTCAAATAAAATAATATCCTGGGGGTACTAACTATCTATCAATGGGAGGATGCATGTTATTATTATACTACTAAAAGGATCATTTTAATTTGAGCTTCCAACCAACCAGGTACATTTATTTTATTTAGAATTATCCACGAATTGACATTATGCACTGCAAATATAAACCTTTATATACTTTGAACATAACCATCAAAAACATCTCGTAAAAATAGTTATGTGTAAGTTTTCATGTCCAAGAACTAGTATATGATTTTGTTTAACTTATAATTTAAGCTACTGAGCAAAGTACATGCCTTCTGGATTCTATACTTGGTGATCCAAGATGGGGCATATAGTACATCAGAAATCATCTACACTGTCCTGATGCTGACTTTTATACTCCATTGGGTGCTTTTTAGATTGTATTTTACTGCGATGTCAAAGACCAATACCGGTCAAGACTTATTACTCACCAATGAGCTGTAAAGAGACTGCTGAAAAGGGCATTGGAGGCTACTGAAAATATAGATCACTCTCTGTGAGGGCAAAAACGCCCCTGGCCCCAGATTTTATTAGTATTAGTTTCATTGATGCCCTTTCAGCTCCGCTTCAGAGTCTCCCATGGAAAGCCAGGCTTTGGAACATCAAGGACTGAAGAAGGATAAGAATTTTAAGAATAATCCAAGCCAAACCTTAAAATATCAAAGCAAGCACCATATCTCAATTAATTTAACCCAGTGAATTCAATTAATTCAAAACTAAGCATAGGGCCTTGTTATAAGTAATGCAAAATATTTACTAGTTTCTAACCTGTATTAAATAAGGTATTGTATATAAATTAGTAGTATAAATATGAGAAGGTAATAAAGGGGAAACAAATCAAATATATAGATGAATGATCACTCTCTAGAAATATATCCTATCTCTACTATTTGACAATTAAATGGTAATCCTGGTTAATTTCTACAAAATATGCATATGTGAAAATGACCAGTTTAGTTGATACACAAATATATTAATGGTAAAGACAATAAAATGAAACAAGCTGCAAATTATTCATCTAATAATTTGAAACAATAAACCTACCTATCATATACAATAGGCTATTGTAATGACTAAATCTAATGTACTTATAGGCAGGTTTCATCATTAGTAAAGATGTTCATTTTTGTTGTAACAGTGATAAACAAAGCAAATAATTTTAAAATCTAGAAGATACCCATTATCTAACTTTATCACTATTAGATTATATTTTGTTTTACTAAAAACAAAGATGCCCCTGATTTCTACCAGTTTGATTACTTGTATGTTTATTGTAAACTTGTTTTTACCCCAGACAAAGCATTGCCAAGCTTCCTTCTTCCTTTTCCTTTTAACTTTGACCTGTAAAAATTCACCAAGACTAGATTAGCTTAATATAGGTACTTTTGTCTTTCACACAATCTCCCCATCCCTAGTTAAATTTGAACTGATACATAAAGAGTGGTTTTCCTTTGTCAGTTTGTCAGGCCTAGAGAGACCATGAGGTGAGAAGCCACACAACTCCAAGATTCTATCCCTCACTACTGGCTTGATTTTTTAATTCGTGTTGTGGCCCTGCTTCAGACCTGCTTACCAGGAAATACACACATGGATTTTTTTACACATCATCAGCTACATTAATATCTATTATATCAATCATCCCAATACAGACACATAAAATTAATTGATTTTAATCAATTAATTTATTTATTATTAATTTATTAATTAATTTTATGTGTCTGGATAGTAGAGCAGGTAGAGTACATGCATTGCAGGCAGCTGACCTGGATTCAATCTCTGGCACTGCATATGATCTCCTAAGTTCTGCCAGAGTGATTCTTCAGTGCCTATCCAGGAGTAAGTGCTAAGTACTAGGTGTAGATCCCAAACCACTACCATCCAAATTAAATTGAACTTTGTAAAGCTTGTATTTAATTCATTGGATCAAAGCATAAACTAATTAGTGAATAGTACTAGACCATTAGACATATATAAGCAGCAAAACAAAACAAAGTATCTTATACCAGATAGAAAAATTACTTCACAGATTTGAATATAAATGCTACAATTTCCTAAGAAATCACAGAAGATAAAAATATGTATCATGACTTGAATAAAAATTCTTTAGAATAATTATGCATAAATCACTTTTAGAGATGATTAAAGTAAGTTTCTGTTCTATTTTAAACATTTCCTTTTCAGAAGAAAATATCAAAAATGAAACTGTAAGTTGAAAATTAAGAGAAAGGGCATCTTCTGACTGATAAGCCAAATAACAACCTTTGTTATTTCTTTTCTTTCTTTTTATCCTTTCTTTTATTTATTTATTTTTTGTTTGTTTGTTTTGGTTTGGTTTGTGGTTTTTGTCCCACACCCATTGACACTCCGGGGTTACTCCTGGCTATGAGCTCAGAAATCGCTCGTGGCTTGGGGGACCACCAAATGGGACACAAAGGGATCAAACCAAGGTCCGTCCTAGGCTAGCGCTTGCAATGCAAAGAAGCCTTACATCTAGTACCACCACTCCGGCCCAATATCCTTTTTTTTAATTTTTCTCTTGTTTTTTGTTTTGTTTTGTTATGTTTTTTGTTTACTCCTGGGTCACACCCAGTGATGCTCAGGGGTGACTCCTGTCTATGAGCTTAGAAATCGCTCCTGGCTTGGAGTACCATATAAAATGCCTGGTTTCAAACCAACATCTGTCCTTGATCAGCTGAATGCAAGGCAAAAGTTCTATACGCTGTGCTATTTTCTTTTTTTTTTCCTTTTTCTTTTCTTTTTTTCTTTATTTTCTTTAAGTAGTTTCTATAGTAGATAGGTTCATTAAAATTTAGAATTTTCTAGACAATTAAGGTCAATTTGTGTGCAAACAATCAACAATCAGTTTGTCTGGATAGTTTGTCCTCTTAAAAATTAAGTTTTAAGCATCAAATATTTTATTGCAAATACTATATGATTCTGAAGTCTTCAGTATCCTTTGGTCATAAATTAAACTTTACATACAATAAAATATTGGGAGGGTATATTTCACATCAACTTTTACATTCAAGGTTTACTTTAAGTTCTGTACTCAGAGACACTTCTACTGTCAGTCAGGGAATATATGTAATGCAGGACATTGACTCCAGATCCACTGCTTATAAGAAAGTATCTTGCCTTTTTTTGGGTGGGGGACATACCCAGTGAGGCTCAGGGATTACTCCTGGCTATGCACTCGGAAATCACTCCTGGCTTGGGGGATCATGTGGGAACCAGAGTGATAGAACTGTGGTCATCTGAGGCTCACACATGCAAGGTAGATGCCTTACCGCTTGTGCCACAGCTCCAGCCCCAGAATTTTGCCTCTTATACAATCTCTCCAATGAAAATTTAACATTTTTAAATATGGCATTGATGATGTTTGAGAAATAGGAAAATAATTTGAAACCCAAGATGATTTATTGAACCCCTCTGAGTAGGTGACTGGGAGATATAGAAGATGTTTGTATATTACATATAATCCAATCTTGAAACCTAGTGTTTTCTAAGATAAATAAAAAGACCTGTACATAATGAATCATTGTTACTTTACTTTTTGTCATTAAATAACAAAATAATATAAATCTACCAATTTCTAAATGGATACAGAATTATGGTATGTTTATATAGTGAATTAATACCCAGCAGTATAATAAAACAAACTATGTGTGCAACATGAGTGACTTAGTGTTGCATTAGGTGAAAGATACCAAAAAAGTACCTTGTACTCTATTATTTCTTGTTGTGATGTTTGATATGAGAAATGAAAAACATATAGTTTTGTAGAACAAATTAACTATCAAGGGAGACAATGTGGGAGATATAAGTTGGTAATGTAAGTATTCTCTACCTTTCTTGTGAAGTTGACTATATAAGTACATTTTTTTAAGCCTCACTTGAACCTGTATGGACTTCTGGCCATCAGTTCAATTTCCTGAGTAATAGGTAAAGGAAAGGATAAAAAAAAGAGGCAAAGGAAAGTAGAGAAATTCTAGATTAGGAGGTTAATATAGAAACATATATAGTAATTTATCATTTGGATTTAAGAGTCTTACTTTATCTATACTGAAATAAGAAAATGAACTGTATTTTTCTATTTATTAGTGAACTATTCCTATATTAAAGAAATAAGTGTTGTCCCAGGGTATTCATATTTAAATTAATCTAGAGTTTAGTTTAAGTCAGGAGTGATTCTAAAAAGCCATTAAACTTTAATGTGTGTGTCCAGGTAACTGCTTCATGAGTACTGAGGTTAAAAGGTAATGAAGATACAAAAGGAAGGAATAAAGTCATATAGTTAAAGATCAATAGGAGACTGACCTGACCTATAAATATACTGTCCATGGAGGTAATCTTAAATTGAGTACATAAGGTTAAAGATAACCAAATACAACATTCATAGTATAAAAAAAAGATCAAAGCAATCAGAATATGCTCTGTAGAGCCATTGGTATAATGCTGATATGTATGGCATAGGTAAAATCCAACTGCTTACTTTCCAAATGACATGTCTTACTATCCTAAGGAAAGAAGAAAAAAGAATGGACATCCAAAGAAAAGAATTTTAAGATGATAAAGAGCAATTCTTTTTAGCTGATATTAAATACAACCCTTTTTTCAATGTGGAAAGCAGAATTCTCACAATTGCAGCTGGAGAGAGTGAATATCTAATACCAGAGGAATACTGAATGCAGGAAAATGATGTTCCACTAATTCATTGGAGGAGGCCACTGGTACAATAGGACAAAGACTGGGGATGTGGGGATGTAGCTCAGTGGTAAAACACATCTCATTGTGTGAAGTCCTGAGTTCAACTCCCGAGCAGGAAGTTAAAATAAAAATAAAGGATAAATGGAGAGACAAATTCAAAGAACAACTCACTTTTGATTATAATCTTTTGTTAAGAGTTTATAAAGGAGAGGCAAATAACATAAGCCTCACAATGAGAGTTTAAAATATACTGCTATATGAGACACAAAAGGACTAAAAGCACTATCCCCAAACTAAAGCCAAGCTTGTAATTATCTCTCTAATTTGAATAATACTAATGATAATAGTTTACATAAAAACTGATGGGAAATGTCTTCACAGTAACTAATCCTATAAAGTGACCTTTAAGCAAGTACAGTTTCCCATAAAATCCACCAGGATAATATTAATCTAAAACTTAAATTAGAAACTGAAGCACATAAAGACAAAAGTCAAACAAAGGAGCACCGTGGGGATCATCACGAATTCTAGATGAAAGAAATTCAAGGAATATAAATTCACCAGATGAGAAATCTCCAGATTCAATTTCTAACAAAATCAGCAAGTAGCATCACAGGTATAAAATGTGACATTGGCTATGGGAATACTGTGCAAATATCAGATGTGTACAAATGCAAAATGTACTTTTTATATTATTTTTCTTACTTTTAGTCTGTTGCCCATTACATTTTCTTTTGAATTGTGTAGTGTTCTAGATGACTGATATCTGGTGATTTTGGTCAGTGTGTATCAGTTTTCCTTTACTGTCATATCTTGAAGATATAAAAAACATTTGTGTTTACAATGTGTTGGTAAATTCTGAAACCTCGATGCTTCTGTGGGGGTAAAAATGCTTCATGGGTTTAGCATAAAACACCTGCCAGTGTTAACTAATATTTTATTCTGACACCTCATTTTGCTCATATTATTTCAAAACCATTCTCTATCTGCCTTAGATACTTGGAGTTACAAGTAATAAGAACTGAGTTGGACAAATAGAAAAAAGCAATGATAACAGAGAGAGATTTCATGATTCCTTTTCTCTTTTAATAGACTGAATTTGGTACCTTCTGGTTTTCAGTACATGTAGGATGACCCTGGAAACAGAGCATCTAGTACATAGAAAAGTGAACTATTAGCCCAGTGGGCTATAATGCCGTAAGTATTTAATTTGGTATATATTGACAGGGAAAATTTAAAAAAGATAAAAGGCAGTTTTTAAAATGGAGAAAAGGAATTGGGAGGGATTCTATTTTTAACAAAAAGGGAAGAAACAGGCATAACTGTAGTAGCTATCATTGAATATTAAGTTGGTCTCAGCAATGATAGTATTAATGTAATGTATTGCTTGAGAAAATAGTGTGTTCTAATGAGAAATATAATTCAATTATATAACATTGAAAAATGACAATGGATTTCTATTTTATCCTTACTTGACTTATAAGGATGAGTTTTATTGACAAGAAGATCTTACTAGAAATTTTGAAATAGGAAATTTAGGGATGGGATAATTTGATGGATTATAGTTGATCAATACAAAGACCAAAATAAAAGAAACAAAAAAATAACAAAGACCACAAAAGTTTAAAAATGTTAAAGTAGGGTTCAAAGTCCTGGGATATTTTTTTAAATCAGTATTTTGAGGACTTAACTATACTTGGTCCTAGTTATCATGACAGCTTCTGGTGACAAAAATTTTCTTCTCCACCAAATTGGAGTTAGTCTTTGCTAAGACTCCTATTTAAGTAAGTAACCACATTTGAATTTCTGTATGTGTCTTCACATTGCAAAATTTAACAAAAATTCTGTCAAATAAGTATAGCAAGATCCCTACCATGAAAATACATTTCTCACCTCATACCCAATTCTTTAGATGATGTCTGATCACACTGCCCTGTCTTCAGGAAGAATTTTATCAAAGCAATTTAGACAAAGTTACCCTTATAGATACTATTTGCTCTCAGGAATATTCCATCCACTGACCCTGCTCTGTCTTGTTTCTTGGCTATAAATTTTTATTGCTCCAAGTTGTATGTAGAGTCAGACACATTTTTATAGTAGATTATTTTTCTCATTTTACCACAGTTAGTGAATAAAACCTGTCTTTTCTAAATTGAAGCCACTGTCTTTTTCTTTATTCAACTGTTATTCAACTTTATTAAACTGTTTCTTATTCAGCGGTCTGTTCTTTAATATTTTTAGTATCTTTATTTAAACACCTTGATTACAAATATGATTGTAGTTGGGTTTCAGTCATGTAAACAGCACCCACCTTCACCAGTGCAACATTACCATCTGTTCTTTAATATTTTAATATCATAGTAGAATGCATTTGTATCTGTGCATTATAAATTAATAAAAACAAAAATATTAATAAAATAATTATAAAACTAATCTGTAAAATTGTAATTAGTACAGAAATGTCTGCTTCATTCAAAAAACTATTGAAATTGAAGCTAGACAATAAAAAGAAATTATCTTAATTTTAGGTAATCTACTCTTAAAGTAATCAGTAATAATTGTTCTAGATACAAAACCTCAGTTAAGATCACAGTTGTGAAAAAGAGTTGACAAAAGATATGAATGTGTGTTAAAGTTCCAAATGTGAACCTACAGATTACTTGGCAAAGATGAAGAATATTAAATATGGTTAATTCACAGTAAATACCAAAAGGGCTATGCACCAAAGTGTTAATGGGCCAAACCATGAAGGTTATACACAAATCAGCAGCATTGAAAATCTTGTGGGTCAAAATTAGGGCTATTTTTATCAGACAAAAAAGAAAACACAAATGTGGAAGATAGCTTTCTTACTGTAAACTTTTGGCCCAGACAAACGAGTACAACCAGTCAAAGACAAAGATAATATGCAGAGTTTAAGTATGTCAGAACCCTAAATGTTGTTGAGACAGACAAATGGCATCTAAAGAGACAGCAGAAAATAATCAGAATGAGTGGTTCAAAGAACAAGATTTTATTGGGGCTTAGATCATGTAAGGAGTTTAGAACGTTTTTTAAGAATAGTAAAAAACATCTCAGGCCAACCAACAGTGCTTGTGATCAGGGCTTCTCAACCAGTGGCAAAAACCTTACTGCAGAAACTGTGTACTTGCTGAGGAATTTAGTATTTTGATTCCTATAGAGATAGTAGAATAGACTTCAATATATTATTAGAAATGTTTCAGCTCT
This sequence comes from Crocidura indochinensis, assembly GCA_004027635.1. Lineage (NCBI taxonomy): Eukaryota > Metazoa > Chordata > Mammalia > Eulipotyphla > Soricidae > Crocidura > Crocidura indochinensis. The sequence goes on along the minus strand of PVKC010003683.1, from coordinate 28,368 downwards.
GTTTATCAATAGAGTATCCCCAGAATGCTTTGTTGAAAATCCCCATATAATCTTAATTTAGTGGAAATGTTAAAATTGATTAATAATGATGTGCACTCCATCAGCAGGTCTCAGATAGTAGTAGGTAGAACACATCCTGGAATACATTCCAGTGAAAGACTTATAAATTTGTGATGACACGTCAATAACTTTTTTCTACCAGTGGTTTAGAAATTTTGGAATTAAAATTCTGAGACTACTAATAACTTGAAAGGATAAAGCAGCTGTGATGAAACTTGTGTATTTAGTAAGATTTTTGTAAAAGCTATGTCTCGATATTAAATTTCTTTTGACTTACAACTATTGTATTAAACCTGTTGTAAAGTAAAAGATTTTAAATAATTTGATAATAAGCACAGGAAATTACAAAAGAAAAGAAAATTGTCTGTGAAGTTCATAAACTTAGCATGGATGCAGGTGAATGATACAACTTTGGGTCTTGTTCTGCACAGATAAAGATCTTGTGTGATTGGGGAAAGGAAATAAAGTTTTAATGGTCTCTTTTTGAGTATTAAGAGTTTGTTAATTTTATTTTAATTCACCTATTACTGTAAAAACATTTTTATTGAGAATTTTCTTGATAACATTCACTCCGTCAAACAATTATATGGATTATACCACTGAATCTCTATAACAATGGTATGTTGAATAAGCTTTTTAATCAGTTAATTTAATTTAATTTTAAAAATTGCCCTGATTTGTGATGTTTGTCAGTTTTCATGGCTTAAAAATTCCATGAACAATTAGTAACAAGCTAAAGAAATCATGAATATTGAACAGTTGTCTCATGGGTTAGAGCAAGCTCATTTCAGCATGACACTACTTAAACTGTTTATGTTAGAATGTTATACAATAAACTTCTGTTACAAAAGGAACTAAATCTCAGTGGACCAAGTAAGAGATTGCTTATCTCTCACATAATAGTCTGGGAGGTATAAGGATGTCTGCTCCTTAAATGTAGCCTCTAAATTATTCTGTAGGATTGGTTCTGCAAGAACTTTTGCAAATAGCAAAGGCAGAGAGGGAAGAAAGGCCTCTTTCAGAAAGAGCTTTCCATATGTTTTCCATTTATATCCCCATGTTAGTCACTTTATCATAGTTGGGATAGAAGCATCTTGCAACCACTTATAAAAAGACAAAAAACGACAACAAACAAAAAAAGTGGGTTTTAATCTCTAAAACTAAATGTATTATTTACACAGAGACTGAAATGGAATGCCAAGGACAAGACCTGGTTTAGATTCCAAGCCACCATCTCAATTCCTGCTCCATACTACAGGGAGAAAAATGTCATTTATAGAAAGTTATTTCATTTCTATATCCAATAGAGACAAGGATAATGTTTGTAGCATAAAGTTTTTTGTAAGTAATAAACACATTATATACACTGTAAACATTTGACTTAAGATAGTTATTCATTTTCTTATTGCTAAAGGGTACAGATGAATAAAACTATCACAAAATTGACAAATAGAGAAGATAAATTTAATTTTCTCACTCCCACCTAATTCTGTAAGTTTTCAACAAATCCTGTTACCTGTCTTGTTTTCCTATCCCAATTGTTTCTCAAGTAAAACAAAAAAACTAGCAAAGGAGATATCAGAATGAGGTTTACAGAACCTAAGAAAGGTGTTTTTCTATATCACTCCTGAATACTTTTCTGGGTAAAATTTAAATGACAGCTGAACTATGAAAAATGAATTTTATAATATAAAGTTTTATCTAACATCCATGTCAAATAATTCAACCATAAAAAATGCTAACCTGCATTGACATCCTTAAAACTATAAGTAGGGATAGTGGGCAGATTGACAGAACTTTGTGAAAAGCTACTGAAATTCAGAATTTTGAACTGTTCATTATTATATGTATTCAAGGGTTTTATCTCAGGCTAAGAGACAAGTAACTCAAAATTAGTTAAACACATATATCAAAAGTCACTTTTAAATAATGACCAAAGTATTTTTAATTCAAAAGATGTCAAGTATCATCTCCCTAGCAAATGGCTTATAGATTAGTCTTTGAGATCAGGTTCTAGTCCCCCACTCATTTTCTTGATGTGCAGGCACACTTACCTACCACAGTTCTGAAACTTTTGTCAATCAGAATTCAATTTCACCAGCAAAAAGGCACTTTATTTTTTTCTGGTAAATTCTGTATTTTCTCCTTGGACTAAATTGATCTCTTTGACAGCATTAATGATTCCATCAAAAATCCTGATGGACATAAAGAAAAGAAATAGAGAAACATCTGGGGTTTCTCTTCAACATTGTCCTCAAATTCTGCAATCATTGAATTAAAATTAGAAGCTAGTAGGATTGTCTGGTGCCCTGTCTGAAATGCTAACCAATTTTCTCCTCTCCCTGAGCATAAATTTTTACCTGATTATCTGCAAGGTTGTTATGAAAAGTGAGACTACACAGGAATATATTTTGCCCCAAGAAATTGTGGAGCACAAATATGTAGTATGGAAAAATAAAAATTAGAGATAATAGAGCATTTTTGTGGATGAGTACATGTTCTAAAAATAAGAAATTGGAAATTAAGATTCAATCTCAAAAGTATATATAAATCATGGAATAAGTAAGAGAACTGGAGAAGGATCCATATATTTATGTTCTCGACAAAGTTATGGTCTCCATTATATTTCTAATTGATTCCTATATGGTGATAAAAGCCATAGGCTGTGAAGAAGTCTTATCTCTAATAAAAAGACTCTTCAAACTGGATCTGAAAAAAACTATATTTCTACTGTAGACCACATGACAGATCAATGTCACTTTCTACTTATATTTCAAGGATCTCACATTTGCTTTCACATTTCAACAGAGCTCTCTTTAATTGTCCTCTTCAGCTGCTATAGCAACCACCCTTTTCTTTTCACACTGTGGCAAACATTCACCACTCCCTCTTTTATCCACTCAGCTCTTGAAATCCATTTATCGAGACTGTCAGTTAGCCACTAGTTAACCATCAAACAAACAAGTTTAATGTATATTTGCCTAGAGTGTCTAGTTTTTCTTAGTCTACACTCTTTCTCTTTCTTTTATTGTTTTGTTTGTTTTTTTGGGGGGCCATACCTTGTGAGGCTCAGAAGTCGCTCCTGGCTTGGGGGACCATATGGGAACCGGTGGATCGAACCACGGTCCATCCTAGGCTAGCGCAGGCAAGGCAGGCACCTTACCTCCAGCGCCACCTCCCAGCCCCTACACTCTCATTCTCAACAGTCAGTGTGTCTTTTCCACTAGTGAATTGTATCATGTGCTACATTTATTATATAGGCTGGTGGTAACTAGTAATTTTTGATATATTTGTAGTTATTTATTGTATTTTTGATAGACATGTGTTATATCCTATACATTTTAGTTGTTTCGTTCATAAATATATTAACTCAATATATTATGCTACATATTTATTATAAATATTATATATTTAATATAAAGTTTAATTTAAATTATAATTAAAATTTAAGCAGTAAAGAAAACATATAGACTATCATGAGTTCATTTTTTAGCTGCAATGGTAATCAATACGCTGCTGTTCTGAGTTGTTCAGTTTGTTTTTAATACCTTGACTTTATAAATATGATATTAAAATGTTGTTTAAGGTATTCCTTAATGATGCAGATACCTAGAATAATAATATCTAAGATTTGTGTCTCACACACAAGTACAGAGTGTTTACAAAAGAAAGCCCCATTAGTTCTAGTCACGTTTATGCTTTACCCTCTATGGACAAACTTTACACCTTTTGGATGCATATACATGAGGATTGACTCAAAGTAGGCTTCAAAGCTCAGGATTAATGTTTACCTTACATTGTAGTCAATTATTTAGGTGCCAACTTATGAACAGAAGTTGTTGCTGGGATTGTAAAACAATGTGAGGAACATAGATCAGAATCATGGTCTAAGATGCAAATAAGTTCTTTGTACATTTTAACCAAAGAACTATTTCCACATAAGCCTTTTTTTTTCCTTCCTCCCCCAAGCCCTTCTTGACAACACAACAAATGATAATCTAAAATGAAACAAGACACTCTACCTGCAGGACCTGACGCTGACAGATGGAGCTATGTTTAAATAGCTTCATGTTGCCAGTTCCAATAAGAGAAAAGTACACAAGAGCTCAAATCTGATGGGAAAAGAGAAATGCTCTGAATTTGAAAGGGAGGTCAGGTTAGACTGCAGGTGATAAGGAATCATTGGACCTATCAGCTTACAGAACAATATTTCCTCTGAGGCTGGCTGAAACCACCAGTGTGGCTGATGTCCAACTCAACATGAGTGGAAGGTATAAAACAGAGGCACACTAAAGGTTTTCTTTAGGCTTAGACAGGGTGTGAGGGAAAACTGCCAGATTTTTGATCCGTGTTAGTCTGGTGGTTTGCAACAGCTGCTTTTGTTATCTGAGCACGAGGCATACTGGGACTCTGAGGCTGCTGTAGGCTTAATGATTTGGGATTTTTTTTGTAAAATAAAGGCAGACTGATGACATCCTGGTTGAGGATGAAGTCTCAAATGTTCCCAAAAGAAAAAAAATTCTTTACCTTGAATTTTTTGGTTTAATTCCAATGGGACTACAGTCATGTATCAAGTTGAAAGATACTTTGTGGGGAAAAAAATCCTTTCATTTTCAACCTGATTTAAATTAGTTCCAGCACCATCTGGAGAAAATGTTAATTCTTGTCTCTGATCATATATACTAAAGAGTATTGTATCATTACTTGTAATATTTTTTAATTCTCATCTTTCTAGAAACTGGACATGTCAGTTGCACTGTGCCCATTGCTTTCTAGAGTTTCTGGAAGAGAAACTAGTATTTTCTTGGTTTGAAATTGTTATTATTTATGCCCTTTTCCTGCACTTTTGATCATGGTTTTTTTTTATTTTCATCAAATCTCATTATTGCATCTATTCATATGCATTTATTGGTGAATATTTTTGTCAAGTTGTGAAAAACAAAATTGTCACTAAACTGATGAAGTTCATAAGAAATGTAGGGAGGTGCCGGAGCGGTGGCCCAAGCAGTAAAGTGTCTGCCTTGCCTGTGTTAGCCTAGGATGAATAGCAGTTCGATCCCCCACTGTCCGATATGGACCCCAGGTCAGGAGTGATTTCTGAGCGCATACCAGGAGTAACCCCTGAGCATCACCGGGTGTGGCCCAAAAAAACAAAACAAAATAAAACAAACAAAAAAAATGTGTAGGGGAGAGATTTTAAATTCTAAAACACTGTGTCATAGAGAAAGTTGTATAGGAGAGTAATGAGATGCAATAACATTCCATCTATGCTCTTTGCCCATTAATGCAATGGTAATACATGATAGAGATATCAATCTTTAGAAGAAAGAAAATCAATAACTAGCTACAACTTATGAAGTATCTGATATGCACCACGAAGTTTATTTTTAAGTCAATACAATAACTCCATCATTAGATATTGTAATTCTCAGTTCCTGGAAAGAAAAGCAGAGAGCTAAGGATCAGAAAGATCAAAACACAGAAATAATATATGTTTCATGCTTTAAAGCTTATGCTTTTTGCTCAACATCATGCTACTATTGGATAAAATGAAGAGACAGAGCAGAGATGTGTTCCCAGAAAAAAGAGAGTTATTCTCATATTTTTTATTCACTCATTCTTCCAAATCAGAGATTGAAATAGTCTGATATTTTTTCTAATTTCTCAATAATCAGATGATTATATTCTAATTTCTGTTTTTTCCTATACCACATAGAAAAACACATTCCTTGGAGGAGGTTCCATGATAAATACCCAAATTGCAGATAATCCTTGCTTGATCGTTGTCACACTTATTGTCACCTAAGCACCAGAAGATGGTTTCCTGAGTGGGCATCTACACCAAAGTGTTCCTAATCATCAATTGTGTCCAAACCCCATCCAAAGTGTAGAATTATTTTAAAATGTATAAATGCCATGCTTTTAAGATTAAAGTAATTTTTTAAAACGATATAAATGTTTCATGATTTCTTTTGAAATCAGATGGTTTTTTATGTCTATATTCAGGACAGCATAGTATTAAAACATGATTCGAATGCTTTTTTAAGATGAATACTAGAGTTTTAAAAAATTATTATTTTTGATATCACTTCATCTGTGCTTATAGCTTTGGGAATATCTGAGCAATAGGGGATTCAATCCCAAAATGGGCAGGTGTAAAGTGATTTACCCGTTATAATTCCAGCCCCTATTTTGTACTTTCTTTTACAGAGCTTCCACTAACCTCAATTAGTTAAAAGGGCATATGGAATCAGGGAAATGGACAGACATGGAATAATTTCTCTCATTTGTGATGTATATTAAACATATTTAGCATGGTAATAAGAGACAATAGAGAAGCAGACACGAAGGAGTAGCACATGGCAGGCAACTTGCCACAAAGAGGTGAAATGAGTGGAGTTAAGGAAGACAATAGACAATGACAAGAAAGATGATGACACGGTAACAATGATGGTTGGAATGACAATGATTTGAACTATGACAATGATAATTGGAAATGATAACTCTGGACAAGAACAAATGGGATACTGAAATAGGTAAAGTGTATTGTGTGATATAATCTTTTAGTAATAATATTGCAAACCACAGTGCCTAAAAGAAAAGGAGAGTGAGAAAGACAAACGGAAAGAGAGAGAAAGAGGGAAAGAGAGAGAGAGAAGTCTGCCAAAGAAGATATGAGAAATGGAAGGGGAAAGAGGAAGAGGGTTTTTCTGGTGGGGAATGTGCTGGCTGTAGTGAAGCGAAGGGTCTTTAAAACATTTTATGACTGAAACTCAAACATACATAACTTTTTAACTGCATATATATATATATTGATTAATTTTTTAAGGCATACGAAATGTCCATACCCTATAGGCCTCTGTCCCCATTGGCAACCACCATTCTATTGTCTGTTATGCTCATAAGAATTAGATGAAGTGAACCTTTTTGATTCATCTATAAGCTTTAAAAATGTGCTTTTATTTGTGCTGAAGCATGAAATTATTTACCAAGTTTATCTACCAGAAAACAGAATAGATAAAAAAATATATTGCAGTCTAAGAGATAATGTTGACCAAAACTTTTGCTCCAGTTTTTCCATATGTCCCCAGACCTTCTAATATATTTTACAGTGGGTGCAGTTTCAGAAGTGTTTCATAAATTTAATAATATTTTGGGGGAGTTTTGGATCACACCCAGTTGCGCTCAGGTGTTACTACTGGCTCCGCACTCAGAAATCGCTCTAATTTGTGTTCACATGCTATGAACATATATGCCATATTATGTGGTTGTACTGAACTTGATCAAATACCTTGCCTTTGATATTGACACCAACAATGACCTCATTGAAGGAGGGACAAATAACACATCAGTCACATACTTTCATAACTGCTTAAATACTCATATCTGTCACTCCAACCTGTGCTTAGTTGACAATTAAAATATAGGACATGTTCTATATTGAGTATTAAAATGTCCAACTTGCAAATAACAACCTCTTAAAAAATTCAAGCACACAGCACAGATATAATTCCAAGTTCTAGAATATGTCAAGATTTTGCTTTCTCAATAATCTCCCTAAAACACTACTAATGCTTTAATCACACTGAATGGCAATGTAAAATATTCAGCATTTTCTGGGAACTGATCAGAGAACAATTTCTAACAAGTGACTTTTAAACCATTTTGAAATTCTATAATAAGAATTTTATGTATCTTTCCATAAAGTCTCAATAGATATTATATTTCTTTGCTGAACTTTGGTTTGCTTTGGGACAATATCCAAGTGAGGGTTATGAATTATCTGCTTATCTCTGAACTGCAAAATCACTCTTAGCAGGGCTCCAGACCTTATAAGGTACTAGGGATGAACTCTCATCAACTATATGAAAGGCAAGTGCCTTATCAGTATTATTATCTCTCTGGCCCATTTTAGCTGAACTTTTAATGAACTTTCCTAAACTACTAACCAGGGCTTCAACATATTCAAATGTAATTTCTCTGTTAATCTTTATAACAACTCAAAGTATTTATAAATATTATATCTTATAATGTGAAAATGTAGCAACACATTCACTAACAAAATACTAACCATCAGAGACAAACTGAAACTCCAATTTATTGTAATTTGTTCTGCTTTTATTTCTGGTATTATTTTATTTTCTTATATCCTTATAAATTTTCTTAATTACTTTAAGAATTGTTTGTTACTATGTTTCATGCTTTCTCAAATATGTGCTTTTTCTATTCTTTTAAGTTTTTGTTATGGAAAAGTTCAAGCTCAAAAAATTAAATATAGAAAATCATAATTAAGAAAACATGAAAGAGTTTATTTCTCAGTTATTAGAGATAATTTGCATAAATTGGGCTACTCCTCTTTAAAATTTACCTCCTATAATTATGTACATATTTCCATTGACACAATATAATATGATACTGGGTATATGTTTAATAACTATTTCTTTTACTTAACCGTGTAATTTAATCATTCACCCAAAGTAACTGATATACTTCTACAATGTTATTGTATTTTTTCTGGATTTTGGTCTTTTTGTTTTATTTAACTAAAATATGTCAATTAACTTACACATATATCTATTACAGTAAGAGAAAATTATATAGCCTTAAAATATCATTGATTTTTTAAATTTTCATAGCTACAAAGTTTTATTTTGTTAAATGTTATTTATAGTAAGTACAGAATACTTGTTTAAATTAGTGGAGACTAATTCATTTGACATTTCTTATTTGTAGGTATTTATGTTGCTTCATTGCTTTTGCCATTTGAATTTGAATTGCCTCTAAGCCAATAATACTCGGCATTTGTGTTTGTGCATATGTTTAATTGATTCATTTTTTTAATTTTATCTATTAAACTAATACTGAAAAATCTTTCATGTAAAATCTTTACACCAAGGCAAATATGTGGGAATTCTTTCTATTCCCAGGTAAAGCTCATGTTTTTCTCTAAGGAGTCTGCTCATTTTGGTGTATTTCTTTAAAAAAACTTTTGACTTTCATGCCTAGATGTGCAGAATGAATGGCTCTAAGATTTTTTTTTTAATGTTTGGGAGTCTAGCATATAATTCTTAAAATGAAAATATATTTCTGGGCCGGAGAGATAGCATGGAGGAAGGGTGTTTGCCTTGCCTGCAGAAGGAGGGTGGTTCGAATACCAGCATCCCATATGTTCCCCCTAGCCTCCAAAGCAATTTCTTAGCATAGTGCCAGGAGTAACCCCTGAGCATTGCTGGGTGTAATCCAAAAACCAAGAAGAAAAAATATATATATTTCCAAGAATATATTTTTTCTAAATGAGATATAATGACAGTGTTAGAGAAGATTTTCTTTTACATGCAAACACGCACATATATATATATATGTATATATACAAATAGATACATGTGCAAGAAAAGCATCCTACCCACTGTACTATATCTCTGGCCCAAAGGAAGCCTCTTTACCTTAGTGTGTAATCCTTTTACATTGTCTTTTGTTCAGCATTTTCCAGTTGATGAATATTAGATAATCCCTCATGATATTTTAAATTAATTTACATACCACAAAATATATTTCTTAATATGATTATAATTGTCCCCTTCTGATCTTTAAGGATATTTTGTGCTTTCCCCACAGTCATTGATCCTTCTCTCATCTCTTAAGAATAAACACATTTATGCATTATTATGCATTACTTTAGACATGTTCCTAGGCTTATATGTGTATATATAAATATATATATTTAAAGTCTATATGTAAAGCTTGTATATAAGCAAATATGTATGTACATTACTAATAAGTGAATACATGCCTAGAATATATATAACTATCCCATTTATGAGTATGGTTGTAAGTTAAGTTGGACTGGAGGGAGAGTATAGTATGATACTTTGCATACAGCCAACCTTGGTTCAATCACCAATATACCATACAGGCCACTGAGAACTGCCAGAAATTAATCTTAACCACAGAGTCAGAAGCTACTATTGATCATAAATGGATATTGTCTCAAAACAAACAAACAAACAAAAATAAGCTATATAAGTTGCCTTTAGAAAAGAGCACTATCATTTGGAGAAACCCCAGCAAATTAAGATCAAGTTTCTCAAACATGTTGCTATTTATATTTTGGACCACAAAGTTACTGGAAATGAAAACAATCCTGTGCATTATAGGATGTTTAACAGCATTCACAGCCTCTACTCACTATATGGCATTAATACTTCCTCTATGCCACCCACAACCATTATAACCATTGAAACTGTCACCATACACTGCCAATTGTTTACTGGGGAACAAAGTTTCTCCTGATCTACAGTGAACATTTGCTCCCCAAATTTACAAACCACTGATAGAGCTACTTTTATCAGTTTCTCATACTACATTGCATTCCAAATTATTTTTCCTTTTTTGCTACAATATCACAATGAGCATAGTTTTACAATAGAAGAATCTCTTGAGAGAGATTATGGCATAATGGGAAAGTACTCAGTTTTTGGAGCCACATTGTGTAGTTTGAATCTAGATCCTAACTTTGTAGAAAAACTAATAGAAACTAATGAGGATTTAAGCATTTGAGCATGCAAAGCACTTAGAACAATGGAGCAATTTATCGATAAATGATATCTATTATTGCATTCTTCTTATGCAAGTATGCAAATGTTTCTCAAGAGTAGAAACTGGGTAATTACATAATCGCATTTATAAGAGATTCATGTTTTTAATTCGAAGAAATGTTGCAAAATCTCCTGAAAAAAATAGCAATTTATATGATTATTAATAATATATTATAGAGTAAATTCCTTGCCAGTATTTTATATCATAATCTAATAAATTTTATACTCTGGAATATATAACCTATTTTATGATTATTTGCATATCTCTAATTACTAGATAACTTGAGTGATTATATATTTATTGGCCATGTATATTTTGTCTTTTGCAAATGTTTCATATTCTTTATCATTCCTTTTATTTTTGTTGTTGATTTTGTTCATAACAGGCCTTATTTTCTGCTTGCAGTCAGAGACCACTACTAAATGGCTGGGGAATCTTATGGGTTTCAAGAGATCAGACCAGTGTCAGCCATATGTAAAGCAAAAACCTTATTCAGTGTTCTATCCCTCTAGTTCCTCATTTATTTTTGTTTTTTTTTTCTTCATCTTATTGGTATAGAAGTAGTTCTTAAATCCCCATTTTAATAACCCTTTTGCTATATATGTTACAAATGTTTTCACAGTCTGAAATAGTTTTCGGATGGGGTCTGTATGTAAGTAATGTAACAGTTTACTCCTAACTCTGAATATAAGGATAACCTGGCAGGACTCTAATACCATGTGACTAGAATAGAACTTGAGTTGTTATGTACAAGATTATCACTGTATTATCATCCTGCCTTCTGAAATTAATTTTTTAGCTTTGTTGATCACTATTAGAATACAGAGATTTAAGTTATTTTTGTTTGTTTGTTTTTGGTCACAAATGCCAGTGCTTAGGGGTTACTCCTCGTTCTGTGTTAAGGGATCATTCTTACCAGTTTTCAGGAAACTTATACAGATGCAGAGATCAAACTAGGATCAGCTCCATGCAAGGCAAGAGCCTTAATCTCTTTAATATCTCTTAATATCTTTCCAGTCCTGGTCTTTATTTAAAAGGCAATTAAAACTGGGGCCGGAGCGACAGTACAGCAACAGAGTGTTTACGTTGCACCTGAATGTATAACCCGCCCAGGATGGACGCGGGTTCAAATACCTGCATCCCATAAGGTCCTCAGAGCCTGCAAGAAGCGATTTCTGAGCGCAGAGTCAGGAGTAGTCTCTTAGCACAGCCGGTGTGACCCCAAAACAAAGCAAAACAAAACAAAAAGAATAAGAGGCAACTAAAGCTATCAATAATTCCTTCATAACTTTTCTTTGGGACCTCTGCTTGCAAAAAATATTCATTACAAACAAATATTTACTAATCTAAATAAAGTTAGAAGTGGGAAATAATAATAAAGAATCATATAAAAACATATACTAGATAAAGTGAATCACCACTGTGGACTAAAAATTTATATAAAAGCTTCAGTAACAATTGTTTGTTGGGAATGTTAAGAGAAAACAGAAAATCTAAAATAAAGATTGCATAATTTTTAGCTTATACCAATTACATTCATTCAGTGAGGTAGAGCAAGTTCAGTTTTCATCCCTGCAACAATTTTTTAATAGTGAAGTTAGCAATAAACTCTAGTTAACCATGGAGCACTCTGTTCCATCTTGGAATGTCCCTGAATTATATTTGAATCTGCATCAATAGTGATTGAATTAATTGTTGGTACATTTAAATTTGATTATTGAAAAATCAATTAAGTATCTCAATGAAGTTTAATGAATGAGGAGCTTCCATCCCTGGGTCAGAGTAAACTGGCATTAATAATTTTGTGTGTGTGTGGTACATATGACTTCTATTATTGCCTTTTTATTTGTTTGCTTTTTGAGTATTCATTCACCTAACAATCAATCTACCAATAAGGATGAGTAGGAAAGCACAGAAATAGAAAGAAAGTTAGTCCTGCCTTTATTCACTGCCTTTATTAAATGCAGGTCAATCCATCATTTTGATTTTTTAACATCTCACCATTTTAACACCAAGATTGAAGGAAAATTTTTTCATTCCCTCTGATAAGGGTCATCATTCCTCTTAGGAGCAATCACTTCACTGAAAGAGAAGTTATTTATTAGCTACTGATTTTTTTTTATCACATTTAAGACCGAGAGAATAAAGAAATGGGACACTATTAGGGGCAAAGTAGACCAGGAAACCATTAAACCAGAGTAAAAGGAAAAAATAGGAGAAAAGTCACAGTAGAGGACCAATGTCTTACTTTCTAAGATGGACTCAACATGGATTGTTAGACTGATGTTAAAAGCTGTTTCCATTCCCAGAACTTGGTGCATACTGTATAGTGACAATGTTCTTTTCATAATGAACTTCCTGCTTAGCTTTAGCTGCATTGTTTTGTGAAATATTTTCAAATATAAAGGGATGTCTGAGGAGACTATATGAGAAATAGCAGTTGAATGCATAAGCAACTCTTTGTTATTAAGAGTATGGTAAGAGGTACAGTTTGCAGTAAATGAAGAGAAGCAAGCATGTCTCAGAGAAGCCCTTCATTCCAAGGCTACATCTGTTTTTGTGTGGAATTGGTTTTAGGAAAAAGCAGACAGACCAATAGATAGTAACTAACACTTTCCTTGAATAGTGTTCATTTACACATAAGAGACAGCTATGCAACTGATCACAAACATGGACTTCAGAAAATGTATCCTTAAAATAAAAGAATGAAAGAAAAGAAAGTGTTTTTGGTGCAGCACTTATCCCCATAAAGTTTTTTTTTATAAATAAATGCATTTTAAAATATTAAAATAATTTTGCTGGATTTAAAAAATACATTTTATTGAAGCAAACATGCTCAGTAAAATACACAAATTACTAGGTGTTTATTTGATGGATATCTCAAATTAAGCATGCTAAGTACAGGAAACCATATCAGAGTCAATCCCTTGAAAGGACTTCATTTTTCTCCACTCATTATTCACCAAGCCCCATATTCCCCCCACAAAATACAGCCTAGTACTCTTTTGACTATAAGACTACTTTTTCTGTTCCTCGTCCTGATAAAAAAGAAAATGCCAACATATATTGTTTTATCTGACTCTGTAAATCAACATATTATTTGTGAAATACATCCATAGTATGTGTTATATAAACTATTTTCTACATGGTATAGTATTCCAATCAATGAAACATCATGATCTTGTTATTCTAGTACATATCCTTCTAAGCCATTATATATTTCCTATTGTTGATGAGAACTTCAATCATTTCAGCAGGAGACTTTTAGAATGATAGTGTAATCAACATACAAACACTTTTTATGATTCTCAGGATACATCTTTCTTAACTACTTATCCATAAATAAAATTTATGGTACAAAATACACAATTTAAACACAGGCATATAAATACTTTTACATAGTGGTAAACTTTTTTTTGATTTTGGGTCACACCCAGCAGCGCTCAGCGTTATCTCTGGCTCCATGTTCAGAAATGGCCCCTGGCAGGCTGGGGGACCATATGGATTGCCGGGATTCGAACCACCGTCCTTCTCCATGCAAGGCAAACGCCTTACCGCTGTGCTATCTCTCCAGCCCAGTGGTAAGCTATATTTAAAATGCTAAATTTTAAATTAAAGTATTTCACAGAAATTTTGATTCACTATACCCACTTTCATGTGTCTTAATTTTTAAAAACATCATAAAAAATACTTTTTTCAAACAGTCATAAGTTTTTCCTTTACTATAGTAGTAGTTATGATACATATATGCCAGAACTTGTAAAAATACATAACATAAAGTGGGTTTTTCTACATGTAACCAAGTTTATTCATTACTCAGTTGCAGTTTCACCTTTTAAACTTCAAAATAGATGTTTTTCGGGGGCCGGGCGGTGGCGCTGGAGGTAAGGTGCCTGTGCTAACCTAGGACGGAATACTGTTCGATCCCCCGGTTCCCCATATGGTCCCCCGTGCCTGCCAGGAGCGACTTCTGAGCGAATAGCCAGGAGTAACCCCTGAGCGTCACCGGATGTGGCCCAAAAACCAAAAAAAAAAAAAAAAATAGATGTTTTTCTTCTTTTTCTCTTCTTACCATTAACACTCTTCTTACCATTAACACTAAGAATGATCAGGATTTCCTCAGCACTTATGAATAGGCACTGGTAAATAATGTCATGCCTTCTTTCCTAGCCTGGACACTTTCTGATTCCCTGAGTCACTTTCTGGGCCCTTTCTTTCTAGAAATCCCAAGTAGCAGCTGTATGCTGATCTCTAGAGTATATGTGGCAGTACTGGGGTTTTAACTCATGACCATGTTACCAGCTAAACACTTTAAGTCATTAATACCTCTCCTAGTTCAACTCACAATATCAATTTTTTGTGATAAACGATTTACATGAATTTTGTTATGATTAAAAGCATTATTTTTCCATTGGGTGAATCTCTGTAAGTGGAATATTTGGTGCACTGTAAGTTCACATATTAAGTAACTGTCAATTTATTTCATATATTGAAAATTTTAAGAATGACTTTATCATTTTGTATTCTCATTACTAATTATGATTTTCAACCTCTTGGTGCCAGCATTAAGTTTTATTATGTTTCACTATTTTAAGAGGTGTACTCTGGTCCCTATAATGCATTTAACTCACATTTTTATAACTAAGGATACTAAAATTTTTCTTAAGTTCATTTTCTACCTACATACCCTTTTGATAGAATATGAATTTAAATCATGTGTTCATTTTCAATTGGGTTATTTATTTTCTTATTATTGAAGGGTTTTCTGTAGTGTAGACTGATTGGGTCACATTTGTTGGTGCTCAGATTTTATTCATTCATTTCTCTGTTTTAAGGAATTACTTCTAGGTTAGGGAGAGCATATGTGGTGCAGGGAATTGAACCCAAGTTTATGTGCAAGGCAAGTGCCTTACTTACTACTAAGTCTCCAGCCCTTATTGAGTTTTGACAACACTTTATAATAATGTCATGATATCTAATTTTAATTTGACTTGTCTTTCCATTTTTAACAAATATACTTTAAATAATGAAATAATAAAATAAAAATACCTTAGTTTGATAAAATCAGATTTATGCTTTGTCCTTTATATATTGCACTTTTGCTACTTTTGCCAAAGAAGTCTGCCTAACTTTCAGGTCTCAGCACTTTTTCTTTTATTTCATTTCCCCAAAAGTGCATTATTGATAGTATATATTTAGTTCCACAATCCATTTTTATTACAAGTCCTCCACAGTTATATCTAAGGTATATAGTGACAGTGAATTAGGATCATTCCACCATCAGTGTTAACCTTCATCCTTCACTGTTCTCAGGATGTATTCCATAACTCCACCCTTAACCCCCTAGACTGCTGAGTGTAACAGGTCCATTTTGTGTATAGCTTATAGTTTGGGTCTCTTGATTCTATTGTCACTGACTTTGGGTTGGGTATTTAGGTCTGATCATTTTTTATTTCCACTTAATGCTTCTGAGACTTCTTTGCCCCTGGTACCATCCCTTTTTTCCCCTCAATTTGTAGGAAGACAAAGAAATACAAAGCAGAACAAGATGATTCATTTTCTATGGTTCTGTTAAAAAAAAAAGTGGGGTGAGCCCCTGTTCAGAAGCTATAAATATGAATTTAAAATGAAAGAAAAAATAAGGATCAAATACAGCACAGTTTTTTATTGTTTGTTTTTTATTTTTGTTTTTGTTTTTGTTTTTCCATTGGCACAGTAAGTATTGGGGAAATTACAAAGAAAATTTCTTTGTCTTAACAGGTAAAGGGTGCCTCCATCGTTGAAGCATTATGTCATGAGACCAAGTACAGGATCCAGATCTGTTATTATTAAACCCTAAGGTCTTTCTTTATGGTGCCAGGAAATGTTCTGCTCAGTTGTGGTTATCAAAGTCAGTCCTCTGTAATTAGAAATCTTATTTTGCACCAATTTTAGGACGAAGTCTAGGATAGAGTCAGTCTTTATGGTTTTAAATGTCCTGTTCAGTTGTGATTGTTGTAGTCAGTCTTCTGTACTTAGTAATCTTGGTTTCTGCACAGATCTTAGAAAGGGATGTTTTCTGATTTCATCTCACCATTGGGTGATAAGGTAGGAAAACCTGCCCTTAGATCAGGTTGTTGCCGTTTCCTTGTCAACAGGATGTCGTATTAACCTACCCTGGGCATGTTTGTGCAAGAGTGGTATTAGGAACTCACCCGGGGTGAGTTTAATTCCTGCTGCTTGCTGCTGCAATGAACTGTGCCAGTTCTAGGGTTGGGATCTGGAGTTCAGGGTTGGATGACTGATGTTTGATTGCTGAGGTCGAAGTCTAGTCATAATGACATATTTATGGGTTCTTCCACAATCTATTTTAAACTGACTTTTGCATGCGGTGCAAATTGTGGATTTGGATGTCCTTAGTTTATATTTGTATATCCAATTGTTCTAATGTTTTTTTCTATTAATTATTACTTAGTTTTATTTTTTCTATTAGTTTTAATTTTTCTATTAATTATTACTTAGTTTTATTTTTTCTATTAGTTTTTATTTTTTCTATTAATTATTACTTAGTTTTCAATATTCAAATGTCAAAATTAATTGGTCATATTTCTGGACATCTGTTCTATATTCTATTTTATTCTATTTATTTATCTACATGTTCTTTCTTCAATTTATATCTTTTTGACTAATATAATTTTATAGTAAATCTTAAAAATCATGTAACACAGGGTCTCCATTATATTTATTTTTAAGTGTTTTAGTTATGCTGGACTCTTTTCTACTTCAAATAAAGTTTTAAAATAGTATATTCATATATAATAACACAAATGTAATTGCATTGAATATGTATATAAATATATTATCATTGATTAAAATATTTTATAGATTTCAAAACCATGAACACAGTATATTTTTCTATGTACTATGTCTTTTTGGTTTGCTTTGCTCAATATTTTGTGGTTTTCAGCATAGTGATTTTATGCAGAATTTATTAGATTATACCAAAGCATTTCACTGTCATTAGGAATACTTTATTATTTTTACTTTTTGTTGCTATTTTGGGTGGTGCCTGTACAGCAAATATTCAAGTACTACTCCCTGTGATACTCTGTTCATTTGGGCCTGTCTAACAGTACAAGTTCTTAGATTTGGTGATTTGGTGCAAGAAATGTTGCCCTTATTCCCTTGGCTGTGTTAAAGAATTGCTAGTGGGTTCTTGAATGCTTCCAGTGCTACACCCAGATGAGTACAAGGGAGCTACACTGTGCCAAATATCTAACTCTAGACCTTGTGCATGAAAGTCATTGTTACAGCTCTTTGAGTTATCACTCAGATCTCAGTGATTTTTTAAAATATATTAATGTCTTTGATTGGGAACAACACTCAGCTATGCTCAGTGCTTACTCCTTCAAGGACCTACCTGGTGATATTTTAAATAAACCTTTAAAAGAAAAAATGTTTTGTATTTCTTTTTTATTTTTAATTGTGCATTTTAATAACTACATATAATTATTTTATATATAAAATTTCAGCTAATTACTGTATATATACCCTGCAACTTTTTAAGTTTCATTCACTCATTATAACAAAAGGTGGAGAACCAAAGGTCAATGTTAACTTTGGTAAGAGTTTTTACTTGGGCACTGGGATAAATAAAGCAGCCAGAGAAAAAAAATTTTTTTAAAAATGGAGATGGAGATGGAAGAAAATGAAAGAAGACAATATGTTTACTATTCCACTAACCTTCGCAGTTTTCATCAAACTCTTAAAACACTCAGAATATGCTAAGTGGTACATTGCAGATTTATATGTTGATTTGGTATGACTTTGTTTAATATACATAAATTTTACTTCTCTACTCATTGCCCTTCTCTCAAAGTTCTTAGGTGTTTTTTTGAGGCCAAGGAACTTAAGCATTGACTCAGAGAACAATCACAGCTGACCCTCTGTCATTCTCTTTTCTTATAGTATTTTCAAAAATAGTCTAGGTTGTGTTATTTTACAAGCACTCATTTGTCATAGCTTGTGTGTAAGCCACTACACTAAGCATGGATAGCATTAAAAATGTTTAAGAATTTGCCCAGCACCTGACCTTTGAAAGGACAAAACCTGGGGCACTAGAGACCTTGCCTTGCCAGATGTCAGTTTTGATTCTTTTTACTGAGGGACTATAGGATGTGCTAGTTAAAGGGGTGAAAGATATGAACTGATTTCTTTGTGGAAGGCTTAGTGCAGCAGAAAGTACAGACATCATGAATCCTTCTGACCCTAAGTGTTCTGTTCCTTTCCTCAGTGGTACTCAAAACTGCAGTTTCTAGCAGTTTCTAATCAGGAAGACATTATAACTAAGATGGTAATATCATGTGGAACATGATGAGTTCTTCTAGAGGAAAATAGAAATGTTAAGAAAATATAAAGGTAAAATTTTTTTCTGCTTCTTCTCTCCAGCCTCTCCCTAAAATCACGTTTTTTAGGAGTGCTAGAAAGAGGAGAATAATAAAATTTAAGTTGAGTGCCACAATTAGATAGATTTAGGTAGTCCTAAATTTGGTATATTTAGTAATCATAGGCACATGATAAGTTAATTTTGATAAACAAGTAAAAATTTGAATGGGACACACATGTCTTCAAACAGTGGTGGTGGCTTCAAAGGAAACAATGACTAGAATACAAAAGCTAACCACAGAAAGGAGAAACACTTACCAAATCAAAACAATGAGATATCATCTAACAAAACAAAGACTGACACACATCACAAAAAATAAGAACAACAAGTGTTGGCATGGACACAAGGATAAAGGGACTCTCAATAATAGCTGTTGGGAATGCTGTCTAGTCCAGTCTTTCTTAAGAAATAATATGGACATTCCTCTAAACACTAGAAACGGAGCATCCTTATGATCCAGCAATACCACTCTTAGGTATATCTCCAGGAACACAAAAATGGAATACAAAATGCCCTCTGTGCTCCTATGTTCATTGCAGCAGAATCTGAAAGCAACCAGATATCCAACAACAGATGAGTGGCTAAAGAAACTGTGGTATATCCATATCATGGAATATTACGCACCGTTTAGGAAAACTGAAGTCATGAAATCTGCTTTTACGTGAAAGGACATGGAGATTATGCTGAGTGAAATGAGAGAGTGAAAGAGAGAAAGAGAGAGAGAGAAAGAGACATAGACTAATCTCACTCATCTGTGGTATATAAAGAAAATAAAAGAAAGTGTGTGGGGGATGATATCCAGAGAAAATATTAGGATTAAGAGGACCAGTCCATGGTAGGAAGTTTGCCACAAAGATCAGAGAGTGCATTTACAATAGAGAAGAGTACTATGAAAGTGGCATGCATGGCATTTCATTAACAGTATTAAAAATGACAGTTTCGGGGCCGGGCAGTGGCGCTGGAGATAAGGTGCCTGCCTTGACTGCGCTAACCTAGGACAGACCGAGGTTTGACCCCCCCGGTTTCCCATATGGTCCCCCAAGCCAGGAGCGACTTCTGAGCGCATAGCCAGGAGTAACCCCTGGGAGTCACTGGGTGTGGCCCAAAAATCAAAAACCAAAAAAGGAAAAAAATAAAAACCACAGTTTCAAGAAGGAAGAGAGAGTGAGAGAGAACAAGGGAGAGAACATGAGAGGTAGAAGTAAAATGCCTGCCCCAGAAGCAAGCAGGGGAGGAAGGAATGGAGGGAAGAGGGCATCAGGGAAGATGATAGGAAAATGGCTGAATTGCTAACATTGGTGGTCAGAAATGCACACAAGTCAAGATAACTGTACACTGCTTGACTGTAACGCAGTCACGAACTAGTTCATCTGTGTGTGTGAATCTAGTATAAATAAACTTGATATTTATGTTTAGATTAAAAAATGTAAAAGAATGGTGCTGGGAAAACTGGTCAGCTATGTGCAGCAAAATTAACTCAGACATTTTTCTTTTTTTTTGGTTTTTGGGTCACACCCGGCAGTGCTCAGGGGTTACTCCTGGCTCCATGCTCAGAAATTGCTCCTGGCAGGCACGGGGGACCATATGGGGCACTGGGATTTGAACCGATGACCTTTTTGCATGAAAGGCAAGCGCCTTACCTCCATGCTATCTCCCGGGCCCCAGACATTTTTCTAATACCATTCATAAAGGTAAAATCAAAATGCATTAAAGACCTTCATATCAGACCTGAAATCATAACTAACGTATTCTCTGAAAATTTAGGTAGAACTCTCCATGATATGAAACTAAAGACATCTTCATTGATGAAACACCACTGACCAAGCACGTCGTAGCAAAGATAAAAATTGAGCATATTAAATTAACTTTCTGCATCTCAAAAGAAATGATGGCCACAATACAAAGACCATTCATGCAATCAGAGAAACTATTTACCCAATGCCCATTTGATAAGGAGATATATAAGGCACTAGTAGATCTTTTTTTGGGGGGGACCACACTTAGTGACACTCAGGGGTTACTCCTGGCTATGTGCTCAGAAGTCGCTCCTGGCAGGCACGGGAGACCATATGGGAACCGGGGAATCGAACCGTGGTCCATCCTAGGCTAGCGCAGGCAAGGCAGCAGGCACCTTATCTCCAGCGCCACCGCCCGGCTCCCACTAGTAGAAAAACAAGAAAAAAGTACAAACCCATCAAAAAAAATGGGGAGGAAAAATGAACAGAAATTGCATCAAAGAAAAACAGATTTAAAAAATGCACATAAGAATCTGCATGTGCATTTTGTAAATCTGTTTTTCTAGAATCTGGTGTCCGCGACGCGGTCCGGGCAAAGCATTTGGTTTAGGTTGAGCAGAAGTCTCCGTCTGGATGGATGCTCTGGGTAGAAGCCAGTGGCCTGGGCCGGCGATGGGGCGGGCTGGAGTTATGGATCGGGATAAGGGAGGGCTCTCTGGGGAGAGAGTGAGGAGGGGTTCACTGATCATCTCTGCATATGTTTATTTATAAAAGTATGTATGAACAAAAAAATGCACATGAAAAAATCATCAACCATCAGGGAGATTAAAATTAAAGCAACAATGCAATAACATCTCTTACTACAGAAACCAGCACAAATCAAAAAGTATAAGTATAATTGTAATAATACCCACCGACAATAGAGATGAGGGCTGGAAGGACCACCCACGATATGAAGCTTACCACAAAGAGTGGCGAGTACAGTTAGAGAAATAACTACTACATTGACAACTATCATGACCATGGTAATGAGTGAGAGAAATTGAATGCCTATCTCAAATACAGGCAGGGGTGGGGGAGAAAAAAGGGAGTATTGGTGACAGGTAGGTTAAACTGGTAAAGGAGGGTGTTCTTTTTTATATATGAAACTCAAATACAAACATGTTTGTAACCATGTGATTAAATATATTATAAAAAAAATGTACCAGAACAATCATGCTGGTGGTTGAATTAGTGTTGAAACATAGAATGTCAGTAATAACCATATTATGAACCACTCCATAAACCACTGTTTATTTTTTTAATAATATCTTTATTTAAGCACTATGATTACAAATGTTTGTAGTTAGGTTTCAATTATAAAAAGAACACCCCCATTCATAGTGCAACATTCCCACCACCAAGCCCCCCCCATCTCCCTCCTCCTCTACCCCTACCTGTATTTGAGACAGGTATTCTACTTCTCTCAATCATTAAAATTGTCATGATAGGCATTTAAATTTTATGTTCTTCACTAAAATTGTAGTTCTCCTTACATTTCCTATGTTATAATGTGTAATAGAAACTAACACCCACAATTTTTACTAAAAATTCAGGAAACCATTGAGGCTTTTGACACTCTATGTCCAATCTATTTTAGAAAGCAGTTTGGGGTAGGGTTAGGGGCTGGGAGGATAACTGGGAAAAAGGAAAGGGTATTGGAACAATGTATTACCAAAACTTAATTGCGGGTATTGGAACAATGTATGACCAAAATTTACTAATCAACAATTTTTTGACTCTGTACCTCACAGTGATTCAATTTAAAAGTTAATTAGGAGAAAATAGTAATATTTTGATCTCCTTTATTCTCTGGGCACAGTCCTTGCATGTAGGAGCACAGTCCTTTACCAGCAGAGAAGCCCCTCCCCTGGACTATTTGGGTCCTAGTAAATTTCTATGGCATTGTCAGCGGTAACCCAGGTATACAGGATTGTAGAGTAGGAGTACGGAATTTCCGGGTAAGGAAAAAAATCCTGTTTTCTGGGGGAAACTTTCACAAACTGTGTTAGAGGACATTTCCTTCAAATATTTATTTTCTTTT
>PVKC010003682.1:0-30648 GCA_004027635.1 Crocidura indochinensis | reverse complement strand
TCCATGCTCAGAAATTGCTCCTGACAGGCACGGGGGACCATATGGGGCATCGGGATTCGAACCGATGACCTTTTGCATGAGAGGCAAACGCCTTTCCTCCGTGCTATCTCCCGGGCCCCGAGATTGTTTTCTTAATGTCTCTTTCTTATTTTCATTAATTGTATATAAAAATGTCATTGATGGGGCCAGAGAGATAGCACAGTGATAGGGGTTTTGCCTTGCATCCAGCCCATCCAGAACAGATGGTGCCTAAAATTCCAGCATCCCATATCATCCCCTGTACCTGCCAGGAGCGATTTTTGAGGACAGAGCCAGGAGTCCCTGAGTGCCACCTAGTGTGACCAAAAAAAAATGCCATTGATTTTCAGATGTTAATTTTGTAGCCTGGCACTTTACTATACAAATTATTGATTCTAGGAGCTATTTGGTAGAGTCTTGAGCATTTTCTAAATAAAGTATTATGTCATCTTCAAACAGTGAGAGTTTGACTTCTTCCTTTTCTATATGGATTTTCTTGACTGATTGCTATGTCAAGTACTTCCAGTACTATGTTGAATAGAAGTGGAGAGAGGGGACAACCTTGGATTTTGCCAGACATTGGAGAAAAGGCTTTTATTTTTCCCCACTGGTTATAATATTTGCTTAGGAATTGTGGATATACCACAACATTTAAGGGTACTTTGAGTTTGATTTTTCAAACAACAAATAGGCATGAAGGTGTGGATATTGGTATCAGGGCTAAGAAAAATGGCATAAAAGTCTCAAAAAATGTCCCAATCAAATGTACACAGTACTTATCTGAAGCCTTATTTGAACTAATACACTCAAAAGAAAAAAATCTTTATCTGAAATAAATGTATACTTAAATTTAGAATTAAGTTTTCTACAGTCTAATGAATTCTTGTTAATTTTTGTTAGGTAGAATAAAAACTTAATATCGATGCATGTCACTTACCCATTTTTTTAAATTACATGTTGAGTCTTCCAAGAGGTAGTGCAGCAGGAAGGACCTGTGCCTTACACAC
This sequence comes from Crocidura indochinensis, assembly GCA_004027635.1. Lineage (NCBI taxonomy): Eukaryota > Metazoa > Chordata > Mammalia > Eulipotyphla > Soricidae > Crocidura > Crocidura indochinensis. Next base: position 29,623 of record PVKC010003682.1, on the reverse strand, counting down.
AGCTGATCTGAAGTCTATCTCTGGTGTCCCATGTGGCTCCCTGGGCCTACTAGAAGTGATTCCTGAACAGAAGTGGGAATAACCCCAGAGCACCGCCAGGTGTGACCCCTCTCAAACAAATAAATATGTAAATAAAGTGCACGTTGATATGAGAGTTAAATGCCTAAAAATACTTTACTAAAGGCTGAAGTTATAACACTGCAGTAGCACATCTGCCTTGCATGCAGATGACCTATGCTGAACCCAGGTTCGATCCCCAGCATCCCATATGATCCTCCAAGCCTGACAGGAGTAATTTCTGAGTGTAGAGCCAGGAGTAACCCTGAGCACCGCTAGGTGTGGCTCAAAACCAACCAAACAAAAATACTTCAGTAAAAAGGAAAAATGGAATGTAGGAAATTATTGATAATTTTTAAATTTGAATAAGGAGTGGTGAAATAGGATCTTATTATGTTTTTCTTTCTATCTATATGTAGAAAGAATAGGAATAATTTGAAAGTAAAATTTATTTGACAGTATATATGGTAGCAAAGTATAAGAATGCTACTTTTTGTGTTTCCCATTCAATTAAATTTTTCTTCTAAATTTTACATACTTGGGTTCTCTATATCTATATATGTTCATACTGGAAAGATGATATCAAATACTGTGCAGCAGCAAAAATAATAAAAATCATTCTATCTTGGATGTAATTAGAACATATCTTTATGAAGCAGAGCAAGTTTAAAGTATATGTTGATGATTTATTAAAATCATTAAAGAAATAACTGATTATTCTGGTAAATTTTTGTGACTCTCATGTAAACATTAATGCACATAAAAATGGAAATATCAGATGACTTGAAATGTAACTCGTGGCAATATACTTTCATTGGAAGTGAGAGGCTCTGAGATCCTTCACTTGGCTCAAATAGCAATTACAGCATTGCCAGGAGTAGCCTTACAGTTACAGAAATAATGAGAAAAAAATGGAAACATTGGAATTGTTTAGAGACTGTTATAGGTACTGGAAAATTTTTGCTCAGAGGTAAAACCATAAACATGATAACAAGTGAAAAATGATTCTTAATACACACAATAAATTTATCTTCTATATATACAAATAACATTTATAAATCACAAAATTAAACTAAATAAATTAGCTAAAATGGGGAGAAGTACATAACCATAAAAAGACTTAAAAACAAAAATGCCCATTCACAATCTTTAAAATACTTATACAGTCTCAAGAAACGAGGCAAACAGAAAGGCTGGCAACAGGGTCCTCTTTTGAGCCAAAAAACTACTTTTTTGAGCCAAAAAAGCAGGTTAGTGCTCTGCTCTGCATCACCCATTTTATGTAGTCAATTGAGCCACACCACACACCTACAAAGCACCACCACACTGCAAAAGTCACAAAGAGAAAGCAATACAGAATGCCCAAACCTCTTAGTACATGAAGATGGTAGTTCTGAAGACCCAATTAGTATCAGTCACATAGATAGTTTTTCTGAAAAGAACTTTAGAAAGGAAATTTTGAGGATGTTCAAGAAACTCAAAGAAATAATGACATGGACAGCCAATAACACATAAGAGAAAATGAGAGTAGAAATGACAAAAATATACACAGAAATGACAAAACTGAAAAACTCGGTAGGTGAATTGAAGGTCTCACAGCAGATTAACAGCTGCTGAGGACAGAATCAGGAGCTTGAAGATGAACTACATAACACTTCCACACACAAGAAGATGATGAGTCAAAATAAACAGAAAATAGAAAAAAAATTCCTCAAAATAAGTTTAAGGGTAAAACATTATAGCATCATTGATGAAAATGCAGTATAAGGAACAGGGATGAGATAAAAGGAGCATTCTTAAAAAATAAACAGGTGATAATAGAAGTTTGGAATAAATTTTCTTTGTTTTTGTTTTTGGGTCACACCCGGCAGTGCTCAGGGGTTACTCCTGGCTCCATGCTCAGAAATTGCTCCTGGCAGGCACGGGGGACCATATGGGGCACCGGGATTCAAACCGATGACCTTTTGCATGAAAGGCAAACGCCTTACCTCCATGCTATCTCCCGGGCCCATGAATTTAACACAATTTATCAAATGCAAATTGTGGGGCCAGAGAGATAACACAGCTGTAGGCATTTGCTTTGCACACAGCCGACCCAGGATGGATGGGAGTTGGAATCCTGGCATCCCATATGGTTCCCCAGAGCCTGCCTGGAGCTCAGTGTGACCCAAATAAATAGATAAATAAGTAAATAAATAAATAAATGCAAATTAAAATCACCATAAGAAAACATCTGAACACAATCAACTTTGTAAGCGTCAGATAGTTTGATAGAATACCTTGTTGGTGAGGTAAAACATGAAATTTCAGAGACTGGGTAAAAGAATGGTGAAACTCCAGGGAGATAATTTGATAATATCTAATGATGCCAGTGAGACTCCTCAGGTGATTTTTGTCATGTGGGGAATAGAAGAGACTTCTTCAGGAGTGGTATCTGCTTCTTTCTCTCTACCTTTTATTTTACCTCTACCTCCCTGGAAATTAGAAAAGCCAAGGAGATCTAGGTAAAACTGTGAAGCTTGCTCTTTGCAAGAAAGGCAAGTTAGTCCTAAACCTTATTCAGGCGTTTCAGATCCATTGTCTTTCTCTCAGAAAAGAATATCAGGGGAGACAAACAGTGGAATACAAAAAGATTTTATTGAAAAATTCTGAGCTTCTGGAGTGATAGTAAAGTGGTAAGCACACTCGAAGTCAATTCCCAGCATCCCATGTAGTCCTCTGAGCAACTCCAAGTGATTGCTGAGTGCAAAACCAGGAGTAATCCCTGAGCATCACAGATGTGGATTCTCTCCTGTCAAAAAAGAAAAAGAAATGACACAAGCAATTGAATGAGAAAGTTTGGCTGAGATGAGACAGAATAGAATAGAGAAAATGAAGTTAAAGAAGGAAAGTTCAGTTCACAATTGTGTAGAGAGGACACCCTTGCCTCATTTCAACAGGCTAACTTCAAACTCTCATCAGAGATCTGCAAAGGGCAGCTGAGTTTGGGAGATGTTACATAACCATAGAGTGGATTCTGGATGTTCTTGAGATGATCAGAGTCTCATTTTGTAACCTTTGTAACCTAGGAATATATCCTATTAGTGGTCCAGATCTTGTTTTGTAAAAATAAACATGCTTTGGAAGAGAGAGAGGGAGAGAGAGAGGAGGGGAAAAAGGGAGAGAGAGAGAGATAGAGAGAGAGAGAATGAAAATAAATATCCAGCATTAAAGTAGGAAATTGTAAGTGTACATCTCAAGAGGGCAGATGTGCTCTGGCAACATATGTGGACAACAGCTATAAGTGGACACAAACAGCAGTTATGCCTAAGTCTTTTGTAGAAAGTTGATTTATATACTGTTTCTCCCAATCTGACCCTTCTAGCTTTTAACCTAGTTAAGAATTTTTTTCGGGGCCTGGGAGATAGCATGGAGGTAAGGCGTTTGCCTTTCATGCAAAAGGTCATCGGTTCGAATCCCGGTGCCCCATATGGTCCCCCGTGCCTGCCAGGAGCAATTTCTGAGCATGGAGCCAGGAGTAACCCCTGAGCACTGCCGGGTGTGAACCAAAAAAAAAAAAAAAAAAAGAATTTTTTTCTAGGGTGGTTACCAGAGGTAAGAGGTGAAGTCATTTCAGAACTTCATTGACATTCTTTTCTTGGCCTTTGTGCCTGTTGGCGTTTCACCTATCAGTCCTTAGTTCCTGTGTTTACAAGGTGGGTCCTGGCAAGTTTAGAGTTAGTGTGACTTCTTCAAATTCCATCACTTGGTTATATCAGTTCATTTCCCAAGATTTCGTTGTTATGGGGCCCCTGCACTGTTACCTGCCTAACTTATTTATAATAATTTTTAAATGCTAAAATTTTAATTTTAATTTTAATTTTTAAGTGGCTAAACAATGCCACTTTTAGGAATTTTGACTGTTAGGTTCTTGTTTATGGGTTACCCAGAAATCCAGTGCCTAGAGACTAAAAACATTACAGTGGTCAGGGGGTAATCTGGGAAGTTACTGAATGAACCAAATGATGCTGTGGGTCAAACTTGGATCTTTAGCATGCAAATCATGTGTTTACTCTTTGAACTGTCTCTATGGCCCCCAGCATTAGGAATTGTAAACAAATATGTTTGACATTGATTCTCTAAAGCTTATGTTCATGATTATTTTCTGCATTATCATTTATAATTTGGAGGAGATAGGCCATACCCAGCAGTGCTCAGGGGTTACTCCTGGCTCTGCACTCAGAAATTGCTGCTGGCAGACTGGAGACCATATGGTGTGTCACAGTTCAAATCCAGGTTGGACCCTGGTCAGCTGAGTATAAGACAAATGCCCTACCACTGTGCTCTCACTTTGGCCCCTCATTTATAATTTTTAACAACTTATGAATAACTTAAAAATTCTTTAGCTAAAAACTGGCTATATAAGAGGATCTTTATTTGAACAATGAAATATTATATATCTATTAAATAAGCCTGTGAACTAATGTGTCTATAAATCATATAAAGACATTAAAATATTGGGGAAGAAAATTTTTGAAAAAAGAAATGTTTAGATTGTCCATGACTGATACTTATAAGTGATCACATCTTGCATAATGTATAAAAAAAACTGACAAACTCTATTTTGTTTAACTATCTCCCTTGAAATCCCTGACGGGATGCTGAAATTGAATCAAAAGTATGTCTTTCTTCAGGCCTGTGCTGTCCCTGAAAAAAAAAAGCATCAGGAGACCTGGAGGTAGCCAAGTCATGATTTTCTGAGAGCTATTTAAATACCCAACTATAGCTTCAACTTTATCAGGTGTGGAACTGAAGGTCAATATATATTTATGGAATTAGTTATAGTTGGTGATTATTTGCATAATACATAAAGCATTAAAATTTAAATGAAGATATTTTATCTTACTTAAAGGTCATACCACATAAATAATTCTTGGAATGCTTTCCCTTTTGCTATGAAATGATGAATCACTTGAGGTAGAACTAGAGATTTGAGTTCCTAATTGCAGGTAATTCTAAAGAAAATGTCAATTGCCTTTTATATATTGACCATTGTTGCAGTTATAATTTCTTCTATAATAATTTCTTCCTCAACAGTGATAATATTGAATTTCAAAATTATCAAGACATCTAAAAATATAGACTGCAAATATAGAAGTCATATATTCAATACTGTCTAGTTCTATTTAGAACTACAAATGACATCTGGATCAACTGTAATATGTATATTGGATATTTAAAAGAAATTTGAAACCAGAAAGCATATTTTTTGTTTGTTTGTTTTTTTGGTTTTTGGGCCACACCCGGTGACGCTCAGGGGTTACTCCTGGCTATTCGCTTAGAAGTCGCTCCTGGCAGGCACGGGGGACCATATGGGGAACCGGGGGATCGAACCGCAGTCCGTCCTAGGTTAGCACAAGGCAAGGCAGGCACCTTACCTCCAGTGCCACCGCCCGGCCCCCAGAAAGCATATTTTTAAAATTACAATCCTATTTCACCTATTACATTGGGGAAAAATCTTAGACATATCTGTTCCCATGAACAGTGCAAGAGGAGCGCATATAGACAAAGCATTCATGCATGAACAGAAGACTTTTCCAGCTCAGAAATAAAATGACACAAGAAGTAAAAATTAGAGTGACTACTCAGAAAGATTTGTTTTTAAGAAGATTCCTAACAGGGAAGGAACAATGGTTGAAAGAATGATAATGATGCACAGAATCCAGAATGGATTCAGTTTGCAAAATTGAAACTGTGTTCTTTGACAGCATTTCATTTCCTCTATCCCTTGCCATTTGAAGTGCTTATTAGGCTCACTGATTTTATGAATTTGATTTAAATTTGCTCATAGGCATAAAAATATGTAAAATATGTAAATATAAAGCCTGCAAAAATAGTAAAAACATGAACTACTAGAATTCTCTCAATTTCAATTTACTCAATGAGTTATAATCTTCAAGATAAACTAAAAACAAAAATTTGTAGAAGTATGTAAATACTTAGAAAAGGGAGTCAGAAACAAAGTGCAAAGTACAGATGATAAGGTACTTGCCTTGCACAGTTCCAGTTTGTTTGCCAACATCATGTATGGTCCCCCAACCCTATTCAGAAATGATTCCTGAGCACAGAAACAGGAGGATGCCCTGAACACCATCAGGCACAAAATGATATATATATATATATATATATATATATAAATATATATATATACACAAAAGTATATACATAGGAGTAATTTTGACAGTGAAAAGGCAGTATATTTTGATAGTGTGTGTAGTGGATCTATAAATATATAAATGTATGAAACTATGTCATTGAAATGATGTAATATTATAACCTAATGATAATTGAATAATAAACAATATGACTTTTTATTTTTAAATATATTACTTAATTGAATCAACATGAGATAACAGTTACAAAATTTTTTATGAGTGAGTTGCAGTCATAAATACCCTTCATCAGGGCATGTATATGGCCACCAATGTCCTCAGTCTCAACTACGTGTACTTTTAATGATGTTAAATCTCTGATAATAATTATTGGCATTGATTTTCTTCTTTATAGTTTTTACAATGGAACCACTATGAAATACATGGCTACAGAGATACTCATGATTGAGTTTCAGTCATAAAATATAAAACAACCACTTCTTCACCAATGCATATTTCCCACAAGTATCCCTAGTTTCCCTCCCACTCACCCTACTGCTTACATCTAAGGCAGACATCTCTCTCTCTTCTGCTTTTTTATTTTAGGCAATATGGTTTGCTGTGTTTTATTAAAGAGGTATCATGCATATCAGTACTCAATTCTTGTCTAAAGTGATCATTTCCAAATATCATTGCCATAGGGGTCCCTACCTTACCCTAATTACATCACCCCACCTTCTGAACACACACACACACACACACACAACACACACACACACACACACACACACACACACACACCTACCTCTCTGTGGCAAACTTAAACTATAGATTGCCACTCCTGTTCTTTTCTCCATTATATTTAGGCATTGTTACCATACAATCGTTTTTGCAAATCCTACAATGAGTTGTTTATATTATGTCTATCTCCCTCTGACACATTATACTCAGCATAATCATTTTCATATATATCCATAGTATAAGCAAATTTCATGACTTCAATTTTCCAAACAGTAGCATAGTATTTCATTGTGTAGATATCTTAATTACTCATCTGTTCTTGGACACTAAGGTACTTTCCACATTCTGGCTATTGTGAATCATGCTGCAACTCTAACTGAACTTAGAAGTGTAGAGGATTTTCTGCTTTGTGTGTGTATTTATTTTATTGAAACCATTTTGACTTACAGAGTGCTTCATAATTGGGTTTCAGAAATACAGTAAATCAGGGCCAATTTCACTACCAGTGTCAACCTCCCTCCACTATGTTCCAGAGTACCCCACACACTCACCCAACTTGCCAGTATAACAGTTTCATTTACAGTTTAGATTGCTAGACTTTGGGTCTCTCGATTACAATTTTTTGTTGACTTTGGTTTAGATATTTAGTTCTGTCCCTTTTTTCATCTCTACCAAGGGACATGAGACTGCTTGGCCCCAAGCCCCTATCCTTTTCTATTTGTGTTTCACCTCCTCTACTCAGTTCTTTCCTTCTCCTCACTATACTCTGGGGCCAAAGGTGTTCACAACAATTCCCATTTATATGATGCATTTCTTCATGGAGTTATTTTAAATACCACATTTAAGTGATAATCATTCTGTATTTATCCTTCATATTCTGGTTTATATCATATACCATATCTTCCATTCCCATACATGTTGTTGCAAATTGCATGATTTCATCACTATAGATTATACTCCATTATAGATATGGAGTATTCCATTGTATATATGTATCACATCTTCATGGTTCACTCTTCTATTGTTGGACATCTAGGTTGATTCCAAATCTTAGCTAATGTATTAAGTGCTGCAATGAATAACGGTGGCATGTATCCTTTTAGATGAATGTTTTTCTGTCCTGGGAATAGATACCCCAAAGAGGGATTGCTGGGTCATATGGCAGTAAAATTTTGAATTTACTGAGAACCGTCCATACTGTTTTCCATAGACTTGGACCAGGCATCATTCTCATCAGAAATGGAGGAGAATTCCTTTCTCAACCCGTCCCAGCTAACAGAGGTTGTTCCCAGTATTTGTATATGTTCCATCCTCACTGGTGTAAGATGATGTCTTTATTTGGACTTCCCTAATAATAATTACTGATGAGCATTTTTTTTGTTGTTTGAGTCACACCCGGCAGCGCTCAGGGGTTACTTCTGGCTCTAAGCTCAGAAATCACTCCTGGTAGGCTCGGGGATCATATGGGATGCCAGGATTTGAATCACCGTCCTTATCCATTTAAGGTAAACACCCTATCTTGATGCTATCTCTCCCGCCCCAATCTTTAATTTCTTATAGATGGTTATCTAATTGTTATCTTGCTATATTGTAACAATTGTAAAGCACGTGTCTTTATTTCAAAGACTAGTTGATCAGTTTGTCACTGGATATTCTACTTTGGTCTAAAAATTCATCTTTATTCCAATACCAGGCTGTTTTGATCAATATGGCTTTGTAGTAGAGCTTCAAGTTAGGTACCAAATTGCCTTCCAGTTTCTTGTTTTTCAATAATAGATTTGGCTATATGAGGTCTTTTATAGTTCCACACAAAATTTATAATTGTTCTAGATCATTGAAGAATGTCATCTGAATTCAGATAGGGATTGCATTGAATTTATATAGTAGCTGAGGCAAGATGGTAGTTTTGATAATATTGATTTTTTTTTTCAACCCATGAGCATGGAATGTTCTTCTATTTTCTTAGGTCTTCTTCTATTACCTTTTTAAGTGCTTTGACATTTTCATGGTATAGATTTCTCACCTCCCTTGTTAGGTTGATTAGTAAGTAATTGTTTGGGACACTATTTTATTTTTTCTCTTTTATTTTTTTGTTTTGTTTTGTTTTTGTGCCACACCCGGCGGTGCTCGGGGGACCATACGGGAACCAGGGATCAATTTCAGGTCTGTCCTGGGCCAGCCTTGTGCATGGCAAACACCTTATTACTATGCTATTGCTCTGAACCCTGGGGCACTATTTTAACTGGGATAATTTTTTTACTTCTTTCTCCTTTGAGTCATTATTTGTATAAAGGAATGCAATTGTCTTTTGTGTATTGACTTTGTAGTCGACCACTTTGCTATATTGCTTTATTGTTTTTAGGAGCTTTTTTTGTGGAATCTTTAGGGTCTTCTATGTATACCATCATTTTATCTGCAAATAGAGATAGTTTGACTTCCTCTTTTCTGATTTGTATTTCTTTGATTTCCTTCTGTCTGTTTCCTATTGCTAGGACTTCTAATAATGCTGAATAAGAGTGGAGACAATAGACATTCTTGCATAGTGCCTGAACTTAGTGGACATACTTTCAGTTTTTCACCATTAAAACTGATATTGTCCATGGGCTTTTTGTAGATATCTGTTACTATGCAACAAATTATTTTTTAAAATGGTAAAGACTAGAGAAATAATACAGGAATAAAGTTTACTACAGGGCCTACCTAGTACCATATCCTTGTTTCTTAGGACACACCACTATAACACTCATAAAAGGGATCTACCCCTTTAAGATGGCCCCCTGGATATCTGTCATTGGGTGGCAGTTGCCAGGGGTATATAAAAAAAAAAAAAACCACGCCTTAAGTGCAGAGACATGGGTTTCTGTGGGTTGTTGGAATTGAAGTTCGTGAGCTGCTGGCTGGTAAACTACTACTGCTCTTTTTTTTTTCTACAGACTTTGGCTGCATTTTCCTGAATGGCTCTATCCTATTGTTTCTCCTTGATCATCTTACCTGACCCTCTTACCTAGCCCTCTATCTATCTAACCTTAACCTGGTCCCAAATCCATCTCTTTCCACTCTCTCCTTTCTAACTCTGTCTTTCTCATTTTCATTCTGTCTCTATCTCTGTCTCTGTCTATTTCTCTCTCTTTACATCTCTGTCTTTGTTTCTGTCTCTGTTTCTGTCTTTCTCTCTCTCTGTCTCTCTCTGTCTCTCTCTGTCTCTCTGTCTCTCTCTGTCTCTGTCTGTCTCTGTCTCTGTCTCTCTCTGTCTGTCTGTCTGTCTGTCTCTCTATCTCTCTCTCTCTCTGTCTCTCTCATCTGGGGATTTGTTATAAGGTCCCTGGTCTCTATACTCTGCTTTCTCTATTCAGTAAACTAGGTTTCCAGAAAAATCTCTTTCAGAGTCTTGCCTGCTTGGCCTATGGCAAGCAAAGGCCTTTAGCACTTGTTTCCTTACCAGTGAGTCTTCAGGGTTCTGAAAAATACTTAGGAAGAACCACCATATCTATTTTTATCAAATAAAACATTAAAAAGAAAGCCTTGCCCTTTATAGATTCCATATATCCTTTATCTTTCTTATATGGTCATTTGTTTTCATGTTTGGCTTTAAATACATAGTCAAAAACACTCAAAATTTAGATCCAGACAGAATTTACCAGCTATTAGTTTTATTTATTTAGTTTTTTGCCTTTTGGTGATTGAAATTGAACCAGAACCCCATACATGCTAAACTAAGGGAGATACATCTCCCAGTTCAGCACAGAGTCAGTGACTTTACAAAGGTAACACTTAAATGAGAGATATAGGAAAGAAATTCATGATTCATGAAAGCACCTTCTAATAGCACACTTATTCAAATGTAATTTGATAATAGTTCAAGTTACTCTTAACTGAGATGTATTTATCAGAGTTGTAATCACACATTATTTTTTCAGCCCAGACCCCTTGGCCTTGGTCTCATCACTCCATAAGAAAAATTATAGAATGACTGAGAATAGAAACATTTTTGTAAATCAGTTTAGTCTATTTATATTTAGTAGAAACTTGTTGGTTATGATTATTATAAAATAGTAAAATTATGATAGTGTTTTTATATTGAGTTTATTTGATTTCTAGTATTAGCAGGGATAGATGAAAAATGTTTATTGTAGTTTACTATACACAGCTCAATCTTTCAGTATATTTCTTGTTTATGGACACTTTAAAATAATTCAAGAGAATCAACCTTGCAAAATAGTTTGCTTCAAAAAAATATTAAAGGGCCCTTATAGCATAGTTATAAGGTGTTTGCCTTGCATGCAGCTGACCCGGAACAAACCTGGGTTTGATCCCCAGCATCCTATATTATTCCCCAAGCCTGTGACAGGAGCGATTTCTGAGCACAGAGCCAGTAGTAACCCCTGAGCACTGTCAGATGTGGCCCCAAAACAAAAACAAATTACAAAACTTGGTACCAGAGAGATAGCAAAGAGAATAAGGCTCTTTCCTTGCATGAGGCCAACTCAGATTTAGATTTGTTTCCAGAACCAAATATGGTCTCCTGAGCCATCCCTATAGTGATCAGTGAGCACTAGAGCCTAAAGAAAGATCTGAGCATAACTAGGTATACACTCTTCAAAAAAAAAAAAAAAAAAGAAAGCAAAAAGTACAAAACTTAAAAACACATAAAAATGGGCCAGAACAATAGCACAGCAGTAGGGCATTTGCCTTGCACACAGCCAACCTAGGATGGAGTCAGGCTTAATATCTGATATCTGGAATCCCATATGGTCCCCAAGCCTGCCAGGAGTGATTTTTTTTTTGGGGGGGGGGTCACACCCGGCAGTGCTCAGGGGTTACTCCTGGTTCCATTCTCAGAAATTACTCCTGGCAGGCACGGGGGACCATATGGGGCACCGGGATTCGAACCGATGACCTTTTGCATGAAAGGCAAACGCCTTACCTCCATGCTATCTCCCGGGCCCTCCAGGAGTGATTTCTGAGCATAGAGCCAGGAGTAACCCTTGTGCACTGCCAGGTGTGGACCCAAAACAAAACAACAACAACAAAAAAAGAATCAAATAAGAGATAGCAGGATTACTATGCAAATGACACAACACTAATACTTTAATTCAGTGAAATAAAAAAGTTAGAAGTTTCATAATATAAATTGTCTATGATCCTTAGGGTAACTTTTAAAGTTAATCACTTGTTGTTTACTTCTTAACCATAATCTATTTAAATGGGAAAGATCTAGCTTCTACTTACAATTTGCTAACTAATTTGCAACTTTCCAGCACATACCTAATTATTCTAAACAGTTACTGTTTTCTGCAGAGTTCAAATAACTGGCCTTTTGCTGTCTCTTGCCCTAATACAAACTGTAGACACTTTGGTCAGATTTATCTCTACACAAACGAGTTGGTGCTCATTCCATACTCTATAGTTAGTTATTTAGTTATCTATATGTTTTTGGGACCCATCAATCAGTATTCAAAGTTCATTGTACTCAAAGTCACTCCTGGCAATATTAAAGGTATTCTATGCAATGCCTGGATTGGCTTAAACTGAGGCCGGTCACATGTAAGGTCAACTTTAATATTCATCCTATCTTTCTGGGGTTCCATTATTTATTTTAATGTATTCTTTTTATTTATATATTCTTTGGGTTTAATTTTTTTTCTTTTGAGCCACACCCAGCAGTGCTCAGAGATTACTCTGACTGCATTCTGGAATCAATTACAGGTGGAACTCAGAAGAATAAGAGGTGCAGGAATTGAATCAGAGTCAACTGTATGCAAGACAAACACCTTACCTGCTATATTATCTCTCTAAACCTTTTAATAACTTATTTTTATATCTGTAACTTCTGAATTGTTCATCATAATAAATTTATATATCTATCTAAATGTGGTCTTTTTGAAAATATTTTTGCCTTATCACAATATCACTGACAATTTTCTAATATTCCAGAACATTGACCCATTATATTAATTAAAAATTCTATTAATTACTTTAAAATTTAAATAGAGCTGGGTAAATAGTTGAAGTGTTAGAGCACATGCCTAGTAGATGCAAAGCCCTGAGTTTGATCCCTGGGACCCATAGCACCCTGGGCATGGCTCTGGTGACCCCTGGTGATCCCTGAGAACCACACAGTATGGTCTAATCCAGGGGTTCTCAAACTATGGCCTGTGAGCCATATGTGGCCTTCTGAGGACATTTATCTGCCCACTGGTGTTTTTGCTGTCACTATCTGTCCCGCTTAAAAGCTGACTCATCCCGGGCCCACCATGTGCATGTGTGGAATTTGTGCCATACTCTTCAACTCCCCTCTTTTGTCTCTGTCTTCCACTCCTCCTCTCAGTTACTGCAGGGATCTTTAAACTACAGCCCATCAAAGGCAGGCCCATTGTTTCCATTGTTTGTTGATTTAACTTGATTTGTTTTTCATTTTAAATATTTTATTTGTTCCCATACTGGTCTTTTACTTCAAAATAAGATAGGTGCAGTGTACATAGAATTTATTCATAATTGTTTTGTTTTGTTTTGTTTTTTACTATAGTCTAACCCTCCAATGGTCTAAAGAACAGTGAGCTGGCCCCCTGTTTAAAAAGCTTGGACCCCTAGTAATCATTGCCAGAAGTTGTTCTGAAACCCCTGCAACAGGATTACTGAGTGTGGCCTTTATTTTAAAATTAATTAGTGGTCTTTATTTAAAAATCAACTAGTGAAAAGTTTTGCACTTAGACAAAAGTTACAATTAATCAGTATACAAAGATTAAAGAAATGAAGTTATTTTGTTTATTTAACATTTTTTTGTGTTGGGGGTCACACCTGGCGGTGCTCAAGAATTACACCTGGCTCTGAACTCAAAAATCGCTCCTGGCAGCCTCATAGGAAAATATGGGGTGCAGGGAATTGATTCCGGGTTTGTCCCAGGTCAGTCATGTGCAAGGCAAATGCCCTACCCCTGTGCTATAGCTCCAGCCCCTCATTTAATTATTTTAATAAATGTAACTGATCTTGAACATTTTAAAACTATAATTAAAATGTTGTAAATGTTAGGTAATGAGAAGTATTTCCAAGTCAGTAATGTTTGTTGAATTTAAGATTAATATTTTGGGGGGCCGGGGAAAGAGCATGGAGGTAGGGTATTTGCCTTGCATGCAGAAGGACGGTGGTTTGAATCCTGGCATCCCATGTGGTCCCCCGAGTCTGCCAGAGTGATTTCTGAGCGTAGAGCCAGGAGTAACCCTTGAGCCTTGCCGGGTGTGACCAAAAAACAAAACAAAACAAAACAAACAAATAAAGATTAAGTTTTTTTTTTAATTTTTCTATATATCAACTATATTATGAATCTCAACGTGCCATCATGCAAATGACTAACTGACATAATGCCTGTAAACCATTTTATAAAATTCTTGGTATATAGTAATTATGCCATATATGTCATTCTCATCTATTCTATTGTTCTTAAGTGTTAATTAAGGAAGTAATAGCCTTTGCTATATAATTTGGATTTCAAAGATAACATTTAGGTATTCTAAATATTTTTCAAATTCTGAGAAATTATTGCAATAGTTTTAAATTAGATTAAAATTTTTTATTTGAAGTTGAGGCACCATGATTGAGCATTGTTAATGATAGGATCTCATACATATAACACTTCCAACTCCAAAACCCAAAACCTCCATTACAGTGTGTACATACCTCACCATTGTCTCAGGTCCACTGCCTCTCTGACTCTCCCAGTTCTTGGTAAGCTCAGTTCTGTAAATTAGTTCTCAGTTTTTATTGTCTTTAAATATTCATTTTTCTGACACTTTGCATCTTTGTATATATCAATTATGAGACAGTTTGTCTGTTTCTGTTCCTCCTTCTGAATGATTTCACTAGATTAAATTCAAATATCCTCAAAGCTTAAAGGATATTTCTAGTTCTAGCTTAAACATGATTTAGATGAAACTCTTCTTTGCACTGCTTTGAACTAATGATATTTTTATTTGATTTCACAATGACTTCAAGATCAATGAATAAAACTTTAAAGTAAAACTTTTATCAATGGGGCTGGAGAGATATCACAGCAGAAGGACGTTTGCCTTGTACACAGCCAACCTAGGACCAATGGTGGTTCAAATCTCGGCATCTCATTTGGTCCCCAGAGCCTTCCAGAAGCGATTTCTGAGTACAGAGTCAGGAGTAACCCCTGAGCGCAGCCAGTTGTAACCCAAAAAACAAACAAACAAACAAAAATCAATAAAATAGTCACTATGAAATTCAAAAAGTCAGCACAATGTTCAAACTTAGAAGGAAATCAAATCATTATTTTTTCCCTTTTTTTTGGGGGGGGGTCACACCTGGCAGCGCTTAGGGGTTACTCCTGGCTCCATGCTCAGAAATTAATTGCTTCTGGCAGGCACGGGGGACCATATGGGGCACCGGGATTCGAACCGATGACCTTTTGCATGAAAGGCAAACGCCTTACCTCCTTGCTATCTCCCGGGCCCCATGTTTATGTAATATTAATAAAAATAACATGTATTAAATAGTATTAGACTTGAATGGCCAGAATACCAACTACATAGAACTAGAGAAATAGTGCACTCAGAAGAGCTTCTGTGCTGCTGTTGTTTTGGTCTGTTGTGGGGGCCACATCCTGGCACGCTCATGGGTTACTCCTGGCTCTGTTCTAAGGAATCATGCCCAGCAGGCTTGGGAGACTAAATAGGATGCTGGGGATTAAAACCCAGTTGGCCATTTGGAAGACAAACACCCTACCTGCTGTACTATGGCTCCAACACCTCTATTAATGTTTTTAATTACAGTGATTCTTCATGGGTACTTGCATATATAGCTGTAACCACACATCATGTGATATACAATCATAGATTTAATATAAAAATTTTTATCAGAGACTGTCTTTGACTATGCATAGTTTATTTAAATTTAGCCAACACTGGTCAATTTAATAAATAACTGTAATAAACTTAAAAATAAGCTTGAAATAAACAAATAACTTGAAAATAAGCTTACTTTTACTATTTTTGGAGAGGCACACTCAGGACTCACCTCACTCCTGGCTCTGTGTTCATAATGAAAATTTTTGGGATCTACTTCAGCCTATAAAGTTCTATTTTATAGTGGAAGCAAATAGTCAAGAAACTAGTTTAGAGATATTAGCTTTTAAAAGCAACAAGTAAATTTTCCTCTATTGTTATAGATTCTTTTGCTATCAAATGAACATTTGCAGATTAGAAGAAAAAAATGAATCACATATCTAACTACATAACTATGGAGAAGCCCTATGATAGGTTCTAAAGTGGCTAGAGAAATAGCACAGCGAGCAGGGCATTTACCTCATGCACAACAGATCTAGTCTTGACCCCTGGCACCATATAATTTCCCTTGAGCCAACCAGGAGTTATCTCTGAGCACCACTGGATGTGCCCCCCCCCTGCAAAAAAAAATTATTCTAAAGTAAATAGGACAAAAGAACAGTGTATGTCCTGAGTTAAAAAAAAAAAAGTGAAAAAATGGGCCAGAGAGATAGCATGGAGGTAAAGCCTTGCATATATAAGGTCACACCCGGCATTCCAAATGGTCCCCTAGCCTGCCAGGAGTGATTTCTGAGCAGAGCCAAGAGTAACCCCTGAGTGCTGCTGGGTGTGACCCCCCCACCCCAAATTAAAAAACTTAGAGCTGGAGCAATAGTACAGCTTGTAGGGTGTTTGCCTTGCACTCATCCAGTCAGGTTTCAATTCTTCGAATCCTTTATAGTCCCCAGAGCCAGCCAAGAATAATGTCAGAGTGCAGAGCCAGAGTAAGCCCTGAGCTCTTTTGGGTGTCACACAACTTTCTAAAAATTTGGAAACAGAAGAAGTATAGCAAAAAGAATAACATAGATATGGAAAGGGAGGGACATTGTAAAAACCAGCATCTCTATCATTATATGACTATCATACCATATGTGTAGTTTTTATTCTAGAAATAGCCTAAACTCTGGGTACCATACTCAGTTTTCAATATACTAGGAGGTGACAAAAGTTTCTCTTGAAACTGTAGGACTTCAAATTGACCTGACCTTGGAATAATCTACATCCTAAAGTAGAACGCTTTGAGAAGGTCTGTTTTTGTTTTTACTTTATTTAAAAAAAATGCATCACATAATTGACATTAGTACATGTTTCCAGATAAGTGAAAACAAAGTTATTGAAAAAAATAGCAAAAAAGAAAAAAGAAAGAAAAGAAAGTTTTATAAAAGAGAGAAAAAACAAAAAGTACAGTAACAAGTACATTTGTGAAAATTATTTTATCTCCAATGAAGCCATTAATACCATGCAGAAGGTTTAGTAAGCTCATTAGCTGTCGATTCTGTTAAACTGGTGTGTTCCTATTGGGCTGACAGTATCAAGCAAAGCTATTCAAATATTCAAAACATTATTACTGATTCTGAGACTTTGGGGAGCATGTTCTCAGCTGCCAGGTCTCCTGGAAGAAGGACGACACAGGGGAGGGGACCAAGGGTGCTCACACTTGCTCCAAAAAGCCTTGGTTGAGACCAGCCCCAAACCGGCACATATCTGAAGTTTGGTCAGCTTGGTGTCCTCAAAGGAAATCACAGAGGGGCCACAAGGTTGGACCACTGGGAAAACAGGGATTCTGGGTGACAGAGACAGCAGGTGTGGCTTTAGCAGGACGGGGACTTGGCCCACCCTCTCCTCCGGAGATGGCCAGCTTTCTACTGCGTGGGCCAGTGTACCCATGATCTTTCACAGCTTGGTTTACATTTTGTTCAGGAAAAGATTGAGTCTATGGAAAATTGGTCCGTTCAAACAGGGTGACTGTGTTTGGGGTATGGTTATGGCTACCAGGGGAAAGGTTTTTTTTTTTTTATTGTTTTTTGTTTTTGTTTGTTTGGTGGGGGGTACACTTGGTGACATTCAGGGGTTACTCCTGGCTATTCGCTCAGAAATTGCACCTGAGTTGGAGGACAATAAGGGCATCTGGGGATCGAACTAAGGTTTGTCCCGGGTGTAAGACAAGCACCCTACAGCTGAGCTACTGCTCCGGCCCCAGGTAGGTCTGTTTTTAATATGTTGAGGAGTGCTAATTTTCAAACTTTACACAAAAATAGATCTAAATTATTTGAACATGTGAAGATATGAAAATTACATATCACAGGAGAGAAAATTAAACCTCAGCTAACTATGTGACAATGGCAAAAATTCTACACAACACTCAACAATATGGAAGGACAGGGATGAGCAACTATTCTTCACATTGCTAAAATAAATGATCAAAAAAAGATAAAATCATAGGAAAACAATTTGTCAATGAAAAAGATCTCTGGAAAAATGACAAGCATATTTAATTTTGATCTAGAAATCACTCTCTGGGGAATATATTCAATACTCCTTTAGTCACAAGAAATTACATATGTATGTCAATGTATACCATCATTTCCATCAATTTGGCAATATCCCAGGTGAATCACTGAGATATTGTCTCATAAAGCAATCGTACAGTCATGCTATGTATTGAACAGCTGTGGAAGTGCATTACAATGATATTTGTTAAACAGAAAGATATTCTTGACATTTTTCAAAAGACAGTAACTTATACTCTTTCAGCTTGAGGAATATAAACTTGCACACATTTTCATTTGCTTATATTAATCATAAAATGGTTTTAAAATAAATCAAAAAGTAAATCTAGCAGGGCAAGATAATTTGCTAAATGGAATAGGGAAAATTATCTTACATTACTTTTCAAGTTAATTTTTCTCTGAGGATATATATCTAATTTAAAACAAATATTATTTATTAGAAAAAAAAGAATCATCGGAGCTATGTCAAGACTATTTCTATATGGTTTTATTAATAAGTCACAAACATAATCTTGTGGACTATGTTTGAAATCCAAGTAATTGCAACTCCTAATAAATTTTTCCCCAAGTTATGCATTTTGAGGTACATATATGTATATAAATGCAAATTATACACATAGAAAATTTACAAGAAAATTTAAATCCTAAAACTTACTGAATTACTACTGAAGAAACTTGTAAATGGATAGGGCTGTGCTTTATTTTAGAGCAATATGGAAAGATTACCCACAAACCTCACTTATAATTTTTTTGTTTTGTTTTGTTTTGGGGTCACACCCGGCTACACTCAGGGATTACTCCTGGCTCTATGCTCAGAAATCCCTCCTGGCAGCCTCGGGGGATCATATGGGATACCGGGATTTGAACCACAGTTCCTCTGCATGCAAGGCAAACGCTCTGCCTCCATGCTATCTAATTTATTATTATTGCTATTACTTGCAGTAAAACTCAGACTTCATATGTGAGGCAAGTGCCCTACCACATTCCTGATCCCAAGACCTAATTTTTAAAGTAATTTGATCTTAAATGCAGAAGCAATTAGTTTATATTAAAGAATAATGTTCCATAAAATTAATTTTAAAAAATAAAGTTGATTTTTAATTTCTTGAACACTAAATTAATCTTAAATTCCACTACCTAGCTTCCATGGTAATAGAAGTCAAGTGATTCTACTTAAAGGTTTTTATTAAAAAAGAAAACCAGTGACCCTTATAGACCAAATGTCACCTCAGTCAGTTCTGCTTTTTTAAAGTGATTTCTTCCTTTAAAATTGCCAATGAACAAAACCTCAACCAGGTGCTTGACATTTATTCTTCCCTTCAACTCAGACTCTTTGATGACCTCATTTACTGGATTGCTGAGTAGCTTTGGAGATTAGTAGTGAGGGCCTCTGTTCAGAATGACAAATAAATTTGGAGACAATATCTGTATCCTAGCAATGTTCACAGTACAAATCAAAACTCCTGTGTCACCTCCACACTAGGTTGCAACTGACTAAGACTAATCTTTTTCTCAGGCCCCAAATGTGGAAGTTGATTCCTAGATAACATATGGAGGCAAATATTTACTAATTCCTCAGTGTGATTTTTAGAAACAGACAAGCAGTTTGATATCAGATGCTTATTTCTTTTTAAGTCTAAGTAAAGGAAAATGTATCTTTTTTGTTGTTTTGTTTGCTTTGTTTTGTTTTGTTTTGGGGCCACACTCAGTAACACTCCGGGATTACTCCTTGCTCTGAGCTCAGAAATCACTATCTGCAACTTCCTGGTGGGCATATGGGATGCTGGGAATTGAACCTTGGTCCTTCCCCAGTCAGCCATAGGCAAGGCAACCAAGGCAACCCCCTCCCCCGCCCCCTCTATCACTCCCACCTCAGGAAATGTATCTTTTACTCTCTACCTCTTTTCCTAATTTCTATTTTCTTCTTTAGATGGGAGAGTGTTGAGGGAAAATTGGATTGTAGATACAGCACTGTATCTGAGCCAAGTTCGCCATAGTAATGTGGGAAACAAACTAAATATCTTTGGGATTAGCTTAGGAAGAGTTACATATTGCTTTGAAACCATGAACACTCTAGAATTGGGGCACTGTTTTACTTCGATTCCACCCCCACTGCCTGTAACTATGGAATCCATAGAATTACAGTACTTCCAAATACTGTCATATCAAATAAGAATTTGTCTGGTCTTTGTCTTTTGGTAAATAATTTCTAAACTTTTGAAATGTGCCCAGTAATTCCCATGTCTTTGTTGTGATTCGATCATAATGAAGTCACAATAAAAATCTGGACAGTAAAGATTGCATGAACTCCCTGATTGAAAATATCCTGAGTGCTATCATACTTGTACTCAGCAGAAACCCATGTTTAAAGAATAGTAAATGTTTTACATTTGGACTCCAAAAAATTCAATTATTAAATTCTTTTTTTGGGGGGGGGTTTGGGTCACACCCAGCAGTGCTCAGGGGTTACTCCTGGCTCCATGCTCAGAAATTGCTCCTGGCAGGCACGGGGGACCATATGGGGCACCGGGATTCGAACAGATGACCTTTTGCATGAAAGGCAAACGCCTTACCTCCATGCTATCTCCCGGACCCCTAAATTCTTTTTTTAATCTGTTTTAACTTTAGATCCCTTTGCTATATTAAATGAGTTGTAACATAGAAACTTTTGCAGAGTTTTGTGTGTCTTTCTAGTGATTTATTGAACATAAAGTGGCTATGGAAACTCCATTTATAACTAACAAGGAAGAAGTCAGGACCCCCTGAACTTGCAACTTGCTCTGAATTCATTCTTTTAGAGAACTGTGCCCTCCGTTTTTATTGTTTGGCAAACTCATTGCATTGTTCTTCAGAAGCTTCCAGACAAGCCTGTGTCTGTCTATTAAAAAATTTCAACACAGGAGCCAAGAGTGGTTGAGGTGTTTACTTTCATGAATTTGACCCCGGTTCAATCCCCAACACCCCATATGGTCCCATGAGCTCAGAGACAAGAATAAGCCCTCAGCACTCCTGAGTTTGGTCCTAAAGTAACAACAACAAAAATCTATAAAAAATATAAAAAATAATTTATATCAAGTTTAAGAGGCGAATTATATATGGAGAATGAAAACTATTCTTCTGATGATTATTATAATACATATACCAATATAATAAATTATAAATTTGTATAATTCATGCTTATGGGTTGTCAATAAGTGTTACTTCAATACAAAAAAATGGTTTTAAAATCTGCTATTGCTTTTACACTGTCCTTGGGTCCACAGGGGTTCAGTTGCATCAGACTCAAATTTGAGTCCAGAAATATGACCCGAGTCTCCTGGTGTTAGCTCTGGTCAGGAATAGCAAATAGTAGTAATCTTGAGAATTGCAGTCTCCCCAAAAGTAACACTGAAAGACAGAAGTTCCTTCTGATATATCTCCTCTCTCTGTTTTACCAACAAATTTCCTTTATGACTATCTCTTGAAGTTTCTCAAGTCAGACTTTTGTTTAGGTATGAAATCATATACCTGGAATAATTTTGATTTTCATGTTGTAGTTTTCTCCCAAATGGCAGTAGATGTGAGTCTATTTGGAAGATGGGTGGTAATCGGGAAAAAATATAAATTTGAGAATTAACCCAAATAGTCAGACAGAAGTACTTCTACTGAGTAAGCTTGCACCTCCCACTTTCAGGCCTTAGGAAGAGCCTTCCTTGAGTTGATTCTATGCATACTATTTAAAAGGATGCTCTTCCAAGACATAGTCTATTCTTATTTACGAATAACTATCCTCCTATCACCCTGCTTGACACCACCAGTTCTCAGTCTTGATGCATTGTGGTAATGGAATAACCTAGAGAAGCACAGAGGAACCATCTAGAAACATTACAAAAATTAATTCATTTCTGTGAGCCATCTAAATAAAAGTCAAACTGGTGTTGAAGATGACCACCATTTTAATGGGGGTGTGGGGGAGTTTGGGCCACACCTGGCAGCACTCAGGAGTTACTCCTGGCTCTCTGCCAAGAAATCACTCCTGGCAGTTACGAGGGACCATACGAGATGCTGAATTTGAACCACCATCCGTCCTGGATCAGCTGCATGTTAGACAAATGTCTTACCGCTGTGCTATCTCTCCGGCCCACCACCACCAGTTTAATTTTTGAAGTTTGTTCCTGAGAGTAGCTGAAAAAAATTATCGTTTCTGTTTATTCCTGGTTCACCCAAGTGTGATTTGACTCTCCTGACACTTTATTAAATTTTTTCATATCATGGTATACTGAAAAAAATGTTTAATTGCACGATAGGAATAAGGCTGTTGGAACCATCTGTAACCCTGGAAGGGGACTACATCTATTAAAAAAGATTCATCAAACATCAACAGATTAGATGCAACCAGTGAGCTCAGAAAGTGGGAACAGCCAACTCTAAGCCAGACAAATCTGTATGTATATATAAACTATATATATAATTTCTTCAAAGTCTACACATATAATAAATTCTTTATGTACCTATCATTGGAAAATTTCAATTGTAAACATTCAGGACCTGCTTATTATTTTGCACAAGGACTTTCAATTTTTATTAGGATGAAAATGTCTTTTTTTTGGGGGGGGGTCACACCCAGTGACGCTCAGGGGGTTACTCCTGGCTATTCCCTCAGAAGTCGCTCCTGGCAGGCACGGGGGAACCGGGGATCGAACCGAAGTCCGTCCTAGGTTAGCGCAGGCAAGGCAGGCACCTTACCTCCAGCGCCACCGCCCGGCCCCCAGAAATGTCTTAATTATTAGTATTGTTCTACTTACTTTATTTTATGTGCCTTAGAAAATATTTTTTCTCATTCAACTATGTATGGGTCCTTGTGCAAGACACTTCTTTAGAGAATTATTTGGAGGATATGACATTAAATAAATCTGAAAGAGAATGACATGATGTTGGATGACATCACTCAAATGTGTTATAAGTAAGGAAACAAATCAAGACAGCATCCAAACAAACCCACACATTTTGCCCAAGAATTGAGGTTACCAAGTAAAAGGGAGAAAATTACAATAGAGAGATAGAAACTATTTGGGTGGGTATAACAACAATGTACTCCAGAAATATTTATAATCTGATAAATTTTTACTACAGAAAATTTAAATATTTGCACCAACAAAAAGAATGTGCATACCAGTCTGTTCAGAGAAATCTAGGACTAACCAAAGTGAAGTATTTTCCACTTATCTGAATCAGTCCTGTGGGAAATTTATACGACCTCATATCTCTTGTTTACATACCTCCATATATATAGCTGAGTCATGCTCCACTCAGAAGATCCATTTGTGTGCTAGAGAAAGTAAAGACCTTGCCTTGCCTGTGGCCAACCTGGCTCTAATCTTTGACACCATATATTCTACATTGAGCACTTGCAGTAATGGAACCCTGAGCATATGGTCTGATATAAGCCTTGAGCATTACTGTGTATGGCCACAGAAAGGAAGATGTGCTGATGCCTGCTTCTTCCAAAAGGAGCCTACAAAGTCAGGCAGACACTGAGCATAAAAATTAAGAAAATTCAACTTGAACTTCACAGCTACGCTGAATAGAAGGGTACAGAAATTAACTTTCATGTGCTCTAAAAGATGAGTGACTCTGAAGGAACAATTTAATAACTTTAACATCTGTATAATATTCATTCTTGCCACCATTTAGAGCTATTAAGCAAGCAATTTTCACCCACACTATCATGTACTTCTTGCATTATGTAATAAAAATTGTATATTAACCCATGTCTATGCTCAATAAAAATTGATAAATTTTGTTTCAAGAATGTAGTTACAAAAGAAATAAAAGTCCAAATGCACCAGTATTTTCTGAGACACAAAGTTTTGAATCTTTGGATTTTGATTCAACACTAAAATTCTAATCTAGGTATTTCTTGAGGTAAGTAAGGCAAATGTTTTTCTTACAAGTGTTTATTCCCCTAGGAACTAAAAATGCTATGAGAGAATAAATTCAAAGATATAATACAGAGCACTTACCATTCCTCTTAAGTTCTTCCCTTAAAAGTTGACAACCACTTATGATCTTATGTACAGTCTATTTCAAAACTACTTATTGTTTTCTGAAGAAACAACTTACGTTTTAGATCTTAAAGAATATTTCAGAGAGAGTTTGCTCATCTTTGAAGGAGACAACTGTTATTTTTTTAAAGTTCGCTTCTCACTTATCATTTAGAAATTCTGATTTTTTAAAAGAGATCAGGGTTTCAGATATGAAAATTTTCATTTATTTGTAGTGAGTAACATCAAACCCAAGGTCTCACACATACACATCTTGTGAAATTGAAGATGGGTAGAAGGAAGGTTTGAGCCATTCTCAGTGGTGCTCAGTGTATATTCTGGTTCTGAGTTCAAGAATCACTCCTGGTGGTGCTCAGGAAAGATATTTGTTGCTAAGAATCGTGCTCAGGTTGGCTACATGCAAGGCAAGCATCTTTTTTTTTTTTTTTTTGGCTTTTGGGCCACACCCAGTGACACTCAGGGGTTACTCCTGGCTATGTGCTCAGAAGTCGCTCCTGGCTTGGGGGACCATATGGGAGGTGGGGGATCAACCACGGTCCGTCCTAGGCTAGCGCAGGTAAGGCAGGCACCTTACCTTCAGCGCCACTGCCCGGCCCAAGGCAAGCATCTTATTTCTATACGATATCCCAGTCTCCTGAATTTTTATTTTAAAAGCGAATTCAGGAGCCAGAGTGATATTAATTTCCTTGCAAGTGTTTAACACAAGTTTAATCTCTGGTAACTCATATGGTCTCCTAGTTCACTAGGAGTGATCCCTGAGTGCAGAGCAGTACAAATAAATTTTATTCAAGGAATCTTTTTGTTTTGTTTTGTTTTGTTTTCTTTGTTTTGTTTTTTTGGGGCCACAGCCATTTGATGTTCAGGGGTTAAACCTAGCTTTGTGCTCAGAAATTGCCCCTGGCTTGGGGAGACCATATGGGATGCTAGGGAATTGAACCGTGGTTAGTCCTAGGTCAGACGTGTGCAAGACAAATGCTTTACTGCTGTGCCACTACTATGGCCCCATCACTTTCATGAGCTGAATTTGACAAGAGGTTTATTTTGACATTCTGAAATATAAAAGATGCATTAAGGCCTCCCAAACAATGAGCTATAATTATCACTCTAAAAAACATTGTTTTAGGGGCCCGGGAGATAGCATGGAGGTAAGGTGTTTGCCTTTCATGCAAAAGGTCATCGGTTCAAATCCTGGTGCCCCATATGGTCCCCCGTGCCTGCCAGGAGCAATTTCTGAGTATGGAACCAGGAGTAACCCCTGAGCACTGCCGGGTGTGACCCAAAAACCACAAAAACAAAACAAAACAAAACATTGTTTTAAAATCCTAACTTCATAGCAACAATAATAGAAAATCCTTTCCTTGATAAAATGTTGAGACCCTGAGAATTAGCTGAAAGGGTTGGAGCATATGGTCTGCCTGGCAGAGGTTTGATTCTGAAGCTACACGATTACCGACTGCCACAAAGAATGATTTCTGAGCACTGATGTGTGTGGTCTCTCCAAAAGTCAGGAGAACAAATTTGAACAAAAATACATTATTCCATCAAATTAATAGAATTACTCCCAACTCTGTAGAATGTTTTTTTTTTATCAGTTTTGAATTGTTCATGCTAGTGATACATTTTGATAATACATTTTCATTCCTTTATAAATTTTCAAACTGGGGCTGAAGTAATGGTGTAAAGTGGTAAGGCATCTGTCTGCCTTGCCAGTGCTAGCCTAGGATGGACCGTGGTTCGATCCCCCGGCGTCCCATATGGTCCCTCTAGCTAGGAGCGATTTCTGAGTGCATAGCCAGTAGTAACCCTGAGTGTCACAGGGTGTGGCCCAAAAGAAAACTAAAATAAAATTCTTTCAAACTCTTTAAACATACTTTCTTTAATTATATATACTTAAATTTTATTTAAAGAAAATCCATCACATAGTTGGCATAATGGATCATAATACATTTGTCTGAAGAGAAAGCAAGGTTATTGAAAACAAATAGAAAGTAGAAAGAAAATCTAAAAAATAAAAAAGAAGAGAAGAAAAAAAGAAAGGTTCAGTAGCAAGTATATTTGTGAAAATTATTGTACCTCCATTAAAGTCATTAATACAATAGCAGAAGGTTTTTTTGGTTTTTGGGCCACACCCAGTGACACTCAGGGGTTACTCCTGGCTATTTGCTCAGAAGTCGCTCCTGGCAGGCACAGGGGACCATATGGGGAACCGGGGGATCAAACCGCGGTCCGTCCTAGGTTAGCGCAGGCAAGGCAGGCACCTTACCTCCAGCGCCACCGCCCGGCCCCCATAAGCTTTTTTAAGATAGGATAAAAAATACAATAAAAAGATGTGTGTGTGTGTGTGTGTGTGTGTGTGTGTGGCAGTAATTGTTTTCATGTTCATGGCACAGCACAATATGAGTAAAATAGAACGGCAAAATCTTTGACCTAAAAACAGGGAGACCTTACCCATGAAGTATGCTGGCATAAGACGAACTACAAGCTCTAGTCATACTAAGTTGTTTAATTCTAAAGTCTTTTTCTGTGGTCTCAGTTAAAGCGCTTCATAATCACTATTGTTGCTGTCAGGTTTCTGTAGTTAGAGACCCTGGTTTCTGTACAGATCCTATGTCGAAGTCAGGGTGATGTGGCACGTCTTCTGGTTTCATCTCACCATTAGGTGAGAAAGCAGAGAACCCTGCCCTGAAAGCAGATTGTTGCTTTGCTGAGTGATCAAGGTGCCATAAGAACCCATTCTGGAGTAAGTTAATACCAGGGCAGCAGTAGGACCTTCCCTGGTAGAAATTCCATTCCTGGTGCTGGTGTAGAAAACTATGCTGTTTCCATAGATGGGATCCAAGGTTTAGGAGTGAATGGTTAATGACTGATCTTCTGAAGCCTAAGCCAACTCACTATGACAAGTGTTCAGAGTGTAAGGCTCCATTGCAATATAAAATTTATGTGTTCCTTTATCTATTAGATAACTTATTTGCACACATAAGATTTCCCCATTTTAATGTGGCTATGCAACAAATGAACAGTGCCACATTGCACTACTGGTGCATATATAGGAAAAAATAAGCTAAACAATCCTGATAACCAGGTTCTAACATGAACTCAGAACACTAGAGAAACTTATGTACTCGAATTCCCTACTAAATAGATCAAAAAATGGGGGAAATTGCTTCTACATGATGAGGAAAATTTTCTTAAATGTTTTTAGGTCATATATATTTATTAACCTTTTCTTTTCCAAAAGACTGCCTCATTTTAGAATTCTAGCCTACAAACAGAAACCCTTGCCAGAAGAGTGAGGAGCCGCAGAGACAAAGAGGCCTCAGACAGTTAGCTCGAATTAAGATAAGCAAGTTCTGCTCTCACAGCTCCAAAGGACAAGCCTGGAAGATAAAGACTTGGGCATGTGGGATCAAGGCCCGTTTATACTTACTATTATGTTATAGCTGCCACTTTAAGTAAATTTTAGATTTTATAGGATATATCAATAAGTACTCTTATATTATTGCTAATTATTATAAGCCTAGAGTGATTTCAGCAGTACCAACCAGAGGGGGCTCTCGACGCCAGAAAGCCCAACTCTATGCTTCTGAGACTGACATATGTGCCACTCTGTGCAAAGGAATCTAACAATTAGCTACATTTGAACCTTGAGCTTTAGTGATCCCCTTTCATTTCTGTAACTAACAAGGCAAGGTTGTTCCCATCCTGGCCCACTGCGATAAACTGACACCTGCAATACTAGGGTTGATAAGTTTTAATGGCCATCTCTTTGTTCATTAAATATGTTTCTTTCTTCTGGCTAAGTTATGATGTAAAAATGCACAAACTGTGCCTGCGCCTGTAAGAAATGATGACACTGTACCTTTAAGAAGTGACTTATATAAACCTTGCTCAAACAAAGCTTGAGGTATTTGCTTTGGGATCTGTCTCAGGGCACTGACCCTGGATCCAGAATAAAATCTTACCAGTGCTCTTGCATGGTCTCTAAGTCATTCCTTGGAACTCTCGGGGCGCCCTGAGGATGGGAATTTTTCCCACACTCTAACATACATAAGAAGATAGACAATAAGAGTTTTTACAACACAGGGACATCTCCCACCCTGAATGTATGTCATGGGGAACCAGCCTAGACTCCAGGGAAATAGGCACCGACTGTCCAGCCTTGACTACTGGATCCCAGATATAGAAACGACAGAGTTCTCCACAACAGCTCCAGGAACCAAGTCCCCTCCAGGGCATTCATAATACTGCTCTGACACCAACGTACGCCAGCTCTAAATTGCTAACCTGACAACGAGGAAATGGGAACAACTAGATCTAAGAGCAAGTTATCCTTCCTCACCACCAAACGATAAGTCAAAATCAGAAGACATGTCACCCTTTGATCTGTGCAAAACCCAAGATTCCTATATACAGATGACTGGTTGTTACAACCAGGACTAAACAATATGCATCCTCGGACCAACAACAACAACTGCAACAAAAAGCTCTAACCTAGCTTTCCGTCTACAATCTGTTCAACAAACAAGATATCCAATTCCAGAGGTCTGACTGAGACAACCGCAAGTGAAAGGGTCTTTCAGAAACATAACGAAAGACTCTGTCCCAGGCTCCATCCTAGGAACAACATAATGACCAAGAACACCAACTACAGAAGATGAAGTAAAAGGACACTGAAGAAGCAGAACTGCTAGAACCACAAAGAAAGCCTTCATCATAAGTCCCATTCCTTGAGCTGCACAGTCACCAAGATCTCTAGATACAGAAGACTGATTTTACCATCCATGACAAAGCGGAAGTCTTCCATACATCACGAAAGCACCGAGGAGGGAGTAAAGGATCATGCAAGGAGTCTATAGTTTATCCCATGACAGTATACTTCAGGGATAGAGAAACCCTATATCTCCAAGGCCAAAGGAATTCCCTCTATAATATCCCCAATAATTATTGTGCCTACGCAGGGGGGAAAAGGAAAAACAAAATAATCATTTTTTCAACATATATATTTATTGATTGAGTGATTTTTTTGACGTCTTTATTTTGGCATAGACATTGAAGTGGATGTCTCCTTTTCTATTTTTATATGATTTTATCTTATCTTTCTCCTTTTTGCACTCCGGCATGATTTGAATTCAGAACCGAGACTAATGTGCGGTGGTTCTCTTTATTGCTGTAGGGCTCACTGGATATCTAATTTGACATTTATTTTTGTATTGTTTTGGTGTTTCAATTTCCTTTTCATGTCCTTTCACAAACTGAGGCAGATAGCCACTAGAAGGACTCCACCCATTTCAGCATATTTT